>SJYA01000894.1:16353-27163 GCA_006410615.1 Neotragus moschatus | reverse complement strand
GAGGTTTCTTACACATATGTATTGTATTCAATATCTACCTTTAAATAGCATTGAAAAGGATGAATAGCATCAAGGATATGTATTATTTATGTTGAAACTGGGGTGTCCAAGCCACATAAATGTTCTGTCATACAGAATGTTTTGTCATACAAGATTTAAACCCTTCCAAACCAATCTTCTAACACAAGTTTCATGAGCGTAAAGACACTTAATAAGTACCACTGAATGATGACTAACTTTCTAAATTACTAGCTAATTAACCTGCTGTGAATTTAGTTGATGAATCCAGCCCTCTAAATCAGAAGCTCATAGGGTGGGCAGTCTCAAATTAATTCTTCTTAAAAAACTAGAAAACTAGAACTATCCTATTAATTCATACTATGTGTAACTGATTAGAGAAAATATTTTGAAATTGTACAGGCAATTTTGCCTCTTCACTTTCCTTTAATACGAAATAGCAAACATGTCAATTCATTCTACTTTTCATGGAATCCTACAATCAAAGTATATCTTTAAGTAAGTATTAGTTTTATGGTCTTAGAGATTCTAGTTGAGGTTTTGCAATTTAGCCATACAAAATATTTTTTAAATAAATATGAGTTTAGTGTGAAGAGGCTGTGATGTGATCTACTGGCAAAACAATAAAAACAAAGTAGTTGTCCAAGACTACACACACTAGGAAGGGCCAAATAAGTCCTTAATAATGGGCTCAATAAAGGACAGAAATGGTATGGACCTAAGAGAAGCAGAAGATATTAAGAAGAGGTGGCAAGAATACACAACAAAAGAACTGTACAAAAAAGATTTTCATGACTCAGATAATCATGATGGTATGATCACTTCCACTCACCTAGAGCCATATATCCCAGAATGTGAAGTTAAGTCGGTCTTAGGAAGCACCACTACGAACAAAGCTAGGAGAGGTGATGGAATTCCAGTGGAGCTATTTCAAATCCTGAAAGATGATGCTGTGAAAGTGCTGCACTCAATATCCCTGCAAATTTGGAAAACTCAGCAGTGGCCACAGGACTGGAAAAGATCAATTTTCATTCCAATCCCAAAGAAAGGCAATACCAAAGAATGCTCAAACTACTGCATAATTGCACTCATCTCACACACTAGTAAAGTAATGCTTAAAATTCTAGGCTTCAGCAATACATGAACTGTGAACTTCCGGGTGTTCAAGCTGGATTTACAAAAGGCAGAGGAACCAGAGATCAAATTGCCAACATTCGATGGATCATCAAAAAAGCAAGAGAGTTCCAGAAAAACATCTATTTCTCCTTTATTGACTATGCCAAAGCTTTTGACTGTGTGCATCACAATAAACTGTGGAAAATTCTGAAAGAGATGGGAATAGCAGACCACCTGACCTGCCTCTTGAGAAACCTATATGCAGGTCAGGAAGCAACAGTTCGAACTGGACATGGAACAACAGACTGGTTCCAAATAGGAAAAGGAATACATAAAGTCTGTATATTGTTATCCTACTTATTTAACTTCTATGCAGAGTTCACCATGAGAAACGCTGGGTTGGATGAAGCACAAGTTGGAATCAAGATTGCTGGGGGAAATATCAATAACCTCAGATATGCAGATGACACCACCCTTACGGCAGAAAGTGAAGAAGAACTAAAGAGCCTCTTGATGAAAGTGAAAGAGGAGAGTGAAAAAGTTGGCTTCAAGCTCAACATTCAGAAAACTGAAATCATGGCATCTAGTCCCATCACTTCACGGCAAATAGATGGGGAAACAGTGGAAATAGTGGCTGACTTTATTTTGGGGGACTCCAAATTCACTTCAGATGGTGATTGCAGCCATGAAATTAAAAGAAGCTTACTACTTGGAAGGAAAGTTTGACCAATCTAGATAGGATATTCAAAAGCAGAGACATTACTTTGTCAATAAAGGCCCATCTGTTTGTGTTTGTGTTTGTATTTACACAAGTATAGGTCTGGTCTATAATCAGGAGAAAATTTAAAAAGCAAACAAGCATATAAGAAATAGTCCTTGATCACAGATAGACTGGAAGTTCTCTTCTGTGTGATGTCTGTATTACTTTGCCGACTAAGGTCCATCTAGTCAAGGCTATGGTTTTTCCAGTAGTCATGTATGGATGTGAAAGTTGGACTATAAAGAAAACTGAGCGCCAAAGAATTGATGCTTTTGAACTGTGGTGTTGGAGAAGACTCTTGAGAGTTCCTTGGACTGCAAGGATATCCAACCAGTCCATCCTAAAGGAGATCAGTCCTGGATGTTTATTGGAAGGACTGATGTTGAAGCTGAAATTCCAATACTTTGGCCACCTGGTGTGAAGAACTGATTCATTAAAAGATCCTGATTCTGGGAAAGATTGAGGGCAGGAGGAGAAGGGGATGACAGAGGATGAGATGGTTGGATGGCATCACTGACTCAATGGACATGGGTTTGGGTAGACTCTGGCAGTTGGTTGTGGACAGGGAGGACTGGCATGCTGAGGTTCATGGGGTCGCAAAGAGTTGTACACCACTGAGCGACTGAACTGAACTGAACTGAACTGAATATGTTTCAGACTGAATTAAGGTTTGGTCTCTTATCAGGAAAGTTATAATTAATACAAGACAAACAACTATCATTTATGAAACATACTTTATGCTCCAGGCAATGCAATGTATATTATTTCTAATTTGCAAAAATCTTTGGATATTAGTGAAAACATTTTGTAAATGAAGAAATTGGGCATCAGAGAAGTTGATTCCCCATGATTATAAAGCTACTATTTAAATCCAGGTATATGAAAAGATCTGAGATTTTGTGCTGTTTCTAATTCCCCTAAAAGCAATACAGAACAAAACAAAACAAAACAAAGTGAAACAAATAAAAATTAAAACATGCATATGCACTTCTCTCCAAAAACTGAGAAAGTTTATGTCTATAAGATGTTAGCCTCTGCCATTCAATACGTTGACCTAAAATCAGTAAAATGTAACTGCTTTTAAGTTCTTCACAGTTCTTTGGTTAATGACGTTGCTTCAGATTGTTAAACTAGGTGATGGAAAAGCAAAGTCAAGAGTCATAAGAAGAAATTATTGGATGAAAATAGATTTCCTTTTAAATTTGGCTTCCTGAAGAACACATGAATTGGAATGAAAATTTACATGTTTATTCTGTTGATTATTGAAATCAATAATATACAGAATAAATTGTCTTCTGTATCCTATATTTGTAAATTACTAAATTTTCTTTTTATTTGGCTTGGAAACTATGGCATCTTATTGCTAAACTATGAGCAAATTCAGTTAGAGTTTGGGAAAGAAATAGACCTTTTATTTCTCAACATTCTTCAAAGAGCTTAACAAATTGGTACATACCATAAAGTTTTGATAAATCTTCACATCATTGTATCCTAGAATTCTTTTAGTATATCCAAGTGAGCTTCTCTTAAACAGGCTGAACTAAGGAAGGTATTTCTCTATTGGGCAAATAATGTGGCAGATTTATGAAACAACTTCCTTATTTTTAAATCACCTTCAGTGTTTTATTGAACACTCTTTAATTAATATTGTTCTTTACAGTATCAGACTTTATTTCTATTCAATCACATCCAAAACTGGGTGCTGTTTTCACGTTGGCTCCTTTTCTTAATTCTTTATGGAATCATTTCTCTAATCTTCTCCAGTAGTATATTGGGCACCTACCAACCTGGGGAGTTCAGCTTTCAGTGTCATAATTTTGTGCCTTTTCATACTGTTCATGGGATTCTCAAGGCAAAAATACTGAAAAGATTTTCCATTCCCTTCTCCATTGGACCACATTTTCTCAGAACTCTCCACCATGACCCATCCATCTTGGGTGGCCCTACATGGCACAGCTCATAGTTTCATTGAGTTAAACAAGGCTGTGGTCCATGTGATCAGTTTAATTAAATTTCTGTGATTGTAGTTTTCTCTCTGTTTGCCCTTTGAGGGACAAGGATAAGAGGTTTATGGAAGCTTCCTGATGAGAGACAAACTGTGGGGGAAACTGGGTCTTGTTTGTGGTCTTAGAAGTGGTTAAATAGGAGCTGGCAAGAATGAACATCAACATTTAAGGAATCAGTGAACTAAAATGGACTGGAGTGGGTGAATGTAATTCAAATGATCATTATATATATGACTGTGGGCAAGAAACTCTTAGAAGAAATGAAGTAGCCCTCATAGTCAACAAAAGAATCCAAAATGCAGTACTTGGGTGCAGTCTCAAAAATGACAGAATGATCTCTGTTCATTTCCAAAGCAAACCATTCAATATCACAGTAATCCAAGTCCTTGCCCCAACCAGTAATGTTGAAGAAGCTGAAGTTGAAAGGTTCTATGAAGACCTACAAGACCTTCTAGAACTAACACCCAAAAAAGATGTCCTTTTCACCATAGGGGACTGGAATGCAAAAGTAGGAAGTCAAGAGATATCTGGAGTAATAGGCAAATTTAGCCTTGGAGTACAAAATGAAGCAGGGCAAAGGCTAATAGAATTTTGTCAAGACAACGCACTGGTCATAGTAAATACCCTCTTTCAACAACACAAGAAAAGACTCTACACATGGACATCACCAGAGAGTCAATACAGAAATCAAATTGATTACATTCTCTACAGCCAAAGATGGAGAAACTCTATACGGTCAGCAAAAACAAAACCAAGAGCTGAGTGTGGCTCCAATCATCAACCCTTTATTGCCAAATTCAGACTTAAATTGAAGAGAGTAGGGGAAATCACTAGAGTATTCAGGTATGACCAAAATCAAATCCCTATGATAACAGAGTGGAAGTGAGAAATAGATTAAAGGGATTAGATCTGATAGAGTGCCTAGAGAACTATGGACAGAGGTTTGTGACATTGTACAGGAGGCAGTGATCAAGACCATCCCCAAGGAAAATAAATGCAAAAAGGCAAAATGGTTGTCTGAAGAGACCTTACAAATAGCTGAATAAAGAAGAGAAGCTAAACGCAAAGGAGAAAAGGAAAGATATACCCATCTGAATGGAGAGTTCCAAAGAATAGCAAGAAGATAGGAAAGACTTCCTCAGTGATCAGTGCAAAAAAAATAGAGGAAAACAATAGAATAGGAAAGACTAGAGATNAAGAGACCTTACAAATAGCTGAATAAAGAAGAGAAGCTAAACGCAAAGGAGAAAAGGAAAGATATACCCATCTGAATGGAGAGTTCCAAAGAATAGCAAGAAGATAGGAAAGACTTCCTCAGTGATCAGTGCAAAAAAAATAGAGGAAAACAATAGAATAGGAAAGACTAGAGATCTCTTCAAGAAAATTAGAGATACCAAAGGCACATTTCATGCAAAGATGGNAAAGCTATGATTTTTTCAGTTATCATGTATGGATGTGAGAGTTGGACCATAAGGAAAGCTGAACGATAAAGGACTGAAGATTTTGAACTGTGGTGTTGGAGAAGACTCTTGAGAGTCCCCTGAACTCCAAGGAGATCCACTAGTCCATCCTAAAGGAAATCAGTCCTGAATATTCATTGGAGGACTGATGCTGATGCTGAAACTCCAATACTTTAGCCACCTGATGTGAAGAACTGACTCACTGAAAAAGATACTGATTCTGGGAAAGAGAAGGCAGGAAGAGAATGGGATGACAAAGGATGAGATGATTGGATGGCATCACTGATTAGATGGAAAAGAGTTTGAGCAACTCTGGGAGTTGGTGATGGACAGAGAAGCCTGGCATGCTGCAGTCCACGGGGTCACAAAGTTTTGGACATGACTGAACAACTGAACTGAACTGACTTAATAAATATTTACTTTAAAAATGATTGTGAATTCTATTCTAATGCATGAAAACAGGGTAGCAGAGAAGCTTCAACATAATTTTTGTGAATCAAGAAGGATAGGTTTAATAATATTTAATAAAAGTTATGGGCTTCCCAAAACATGCTTTGTATGCTTTCAGATATTGTTGATATAAATATGCAGAAAATGTACAGCCTACACTGTTGGTTGTTACCATCATCTACCTACCTGCCTTCCTTGCAGGAGTTCTCATTTGTATGAGCAGCTTGCCTATACACAACTCAGTAAAGATAATCCCTGTCCATGGTCCATGGTAAAACATTCTTAACCCAAGTTTAAGCCAATCAGCATCGCTCCATTTTTATGTACTGGAAATGAGTATTTGGCTCAGTTTTGGCTAATGTATCCTGAAAGGGATTCAGAAAGGAAACTTCTAGATAATCTTCACTAAAACAAAAAGGCAAAATGAAAGAATGAAGGAAAGAAAGAAAAAAAAGAAGGAAGGAGGAAAGGAAGGAAAGGATGAGAGATGTCATAGCTTCTTTTCAGTCATTACTTGATACACAGTCACATCTCTATTCTGGGAATACTGAGGAAGGCTTTCGTTTCTATGAAATCCATCTCAAGTCTATAGTGATCCACTACCTTTAAGAGTAAGTGTTCAGAAATTAGGTGATAGATTGCATAATTGTGATGACGGCTAAATTTAGTATGTCTAGTTGGTTATGTGCTTCCCAAGTGGCGCTAGTGGTAAAAAAAAAACCTTTCTACCAATGCAAAAAACAAAACATACAGGTTCAGTCCCTGGATTGGAAAGTTCCCCTGGAGGAGGAAACAGCAACCCACTCCAGTATTCTTGCCTGGAGAATCCCATGGACAGAGGAGCCTAAAGTCTGCAGTCCACAGGGTTCCAAACAGTCAGACATGTTTCGATCATAAGTCTGATAATGATCTCTGCATAGTCTACATATTCATAATAAATGCCAGTGGCAGAGCATGTTATAGAACCTGGTAGTCTGATTTATTTAAATTTCTAAATAAGATTTTTGTAGCCAAACGTGGAGACACCAATCTGTGAAGGAGATCCAGATTCCAAAAATCAATATAAATTGATTTTTCATTGGCAAAAAAANTTTCGATCATAAGTCTGATAATGATCTCTGCATAGTCTACATATTCATAATAAATGCCAGTGGCAGAGCATGTTATAGAACCTGGTAGTCTGATTTATTTAAATTTCTAAATAAGATTTTTGTAGCCAAACGTGGAGACACCAATCTGTGAAGGAGATCCAGATTCCAAAAATCAATATAAACTGATTTTTCATTGGCAAAAAAATATCATAAAAAAAAATTGCAATACAATTTTCATTCTTTTGAGGTACAGTTTATACAGCTAGGTGTTTAAAGTGCATGGGATTTAATTGTTTTAAATTTCTTTAAATCAATGAAAATCTGGAGGAAATAAAAATAGATTATCTCAAGTATTCAAAATGAAGTTAAATCTCAAAGTCACTATTAAAACCTTTTTTTTCCACTTTGATTTGTATATATTACTTTGGAGATAAATATAGTCAACTTAAGAAAGTAAGCTGGACATTTTGCCAAAGTGATCACAAATTCAGTGGACACTTAGCGGACTACGGGGCACCTCATATACTAAAGGTACTTCCTCTCATAACCACTTTTAAAGAGAAAGAGTATTTTGTCAATAAATATTGAAATTGAACTTTAGAAAGATAGCAGACAGGGCACACAAAAGTAGTTCTTGTTTCTCTTAAAGTGCCTAGAAATGAAAGGTGGAATAAAAAAATAATAGTTTAAAAAGCAATAACATGTATTCTTGGGGAAAGTTAAATAAGTACAAAAAAACAAATAAAGAGTCCTTAAAGATACAAAGTAGGCAGAGGTACTCAACTGAAAAATAAATCTCAAATGCCTGTTAAAGAATCTGGTACTTATTATTAGATATTATTTATCTATTCAGATGCTCCAGTTTCAAAAACAATGAATACCAAGAACAGCATAAGCACCTATGACAATTTTCAGAATGATTATTAAAGGACAGTTATTATTAAAGAACTGGACTGAAAAGTTCTTTCGTACCCAGTTTCTGCCCAGCTTTCGACTACCAAGGTCTTTTCCCACAGATTAAAGCAAGGTTTTTGAGTTAAAAAGAAAATGAGGCACCCATATTGCAATCTCAACATCCACAACAAAAGCTACTACTGAATACTCCTGGCAGCAATCTATTTTTGATAATCACTAGAAATAAATTCCTTAAATCAAAAGCTACTTTTTTGCTTCCATCCATCCCTTAATCTTGCATCAATTCTTCTAGCCAGTTCTAACCTAAGAAAATACATTGAAACAGATTCATAAATGTAGAATCCAGCTTATCTCTGTAACACTAGAACAGTTTAAAACATTTTCCACAAAGCTTGAAAAATGAAAGCAAAGATTATACAATTTTGCTAAATTCGAATTTGTTATAAAAAAAATAGGCATGTAAAATATGTTTCGCTCAAAATAAAAATGACTTATTTTGCCTTTTGAGGATAATACTCTCATGATTTAGATTACCTAATTAATCAAATAGAAGCATTCCAATGAGAAAACAGATATTGCATTTTGCCATACATTAATATTGAGACATAAGTAAGGAATAGCAATATGCGATTTTTAAATGAGTATTCCCTATACAATCACATCATGGACACATACAAAGTCATATAGAAACTAAATAACTCATGGATTGTATACTCCTTGTCACTAATTTAGTCTTTAAGCCTAATAAAAAAAAATGTATGGCATATGTTCAGGCTTTCCTGAGGTTGTCCAGATGTATTTACTGTAATAGGAAATTAAGCAGACTAAATATATACACCAAAGTCTAGACATTTCATTCAAGAACAAAAAGACAGAAAACACACACACATATATTCCACTCCATATTAGGCAGAATAATGGCCCCCTAAAAATGCAGGTGTTCAAATTGCTGGAAACTGTTACTATACTATGAGAATTAAGATTGTGCATGGAATGAAGATTGTTAATTTGATGATTTTATCAGGGANTTTCATTCAAGAACAAAAAGACAGAAAACACACACACATATATTCCACTCCATATTAGGCAGAATAATGGCCCCCTAAAAATGCAGGTGTTCAAATTGCTGGAAACTGTTACTATACTATGAGAATTAAGATTGTGCATGGAATGAAGATTGTTAATTTGATGATTTTATCAGGGAAAGATTATCCTGGATCATCCACACAGGCCCAACGTAATCATAAGTTCCTTACCAGTGGGTGATACAGATACCAGTGGGTGGTTACAGATATGGAGATTGAAGTGATGCAATGAGAAAAGGCCTTAACTTGCTGTGACTGGCTTTGAAGATCAAGAGAGAGGAGCATGAGGCAAGTAATGAACAGGCTTTGGAGTTACACACATCCAGCCGAATAGTGTGAAAAGTGTTAAGATGGAGGATGGTGGTCATACTTTTGCCGGGGACAATTCAGAACAGAGTCACAAAGTTTCCAAGCATGAAATATACGTAGGAGTAGTGAAAATATAATGTAAACTTTGGAATAAATCAGAAATGTGTTATCCAGACAAGTAAAAATGTATCAGCAAAAAAGGCAATACTTTTGTAATACATGAAACACTATATAAGGCTGGAAAGTACAAGGAGTCCAAAAGATCTAGGTTCCAGTCTCAAAACTGTGGCTTCCTTGGTGGCTAAGTCGGTAAAGAATCTGCCTGCAATGCAGAAATTGTGGGATTGATCCCTGGGTTGTGAAGATCCCCTGGAGGAGAAAATGGCAACCTACCCCAGTATTCTTGCCTGAAAAATCCCCGAAACAGAAGACCTAGAGTCCAAAGGGTTGCAAACAGTCTGAAATGACTGAGCACACACACACACACAAACACACAAAGCAACAATATTACAAAAAGACTAGTACATTGTCCAAAACTTAGTAAAATTTCTGTAAATGTTAGCTACTGAGAGCAACAGAATAGTTATTAGAATTTGAGAAAAAAAGTTAAGTTTCATGAGGCAACAACCTGTGAGGAAATTTAGGAAGAAAGATAGAAACATTAATTGGGAGAAAAACATCTTCTACAAATACAACTTCTAATGTATTCTTTTATTATTGATTCTGTAAATTGAAATGACATTATCATAAATATTCCATTAGAAATATAGTCTATGGAAGAATCTATAAGAATGTTGAATTACTGTGTTGTATATCTGAAACTAATATAATCTCTAAGTGAGCCATACTTCACTTAAAAAAGAAATATAGTGTATTTATTTAATGAATTAGTAGTACCTTGTGATGTTAGTATATATTTGATGCCATTCATTTTCTAATCTCATAATAGGTATCTACCAAACTTATAGTGGTGAGAAAAATCTCTATTAACACAGTAAAGAATTTTATAAAATAGAATTATAGGCACCTATAATGAGCATAATATAAATGTCTTGATTCAAATATTTTCCAAAATATAAAAAATTACCTTCATGATATTTCACAGGCTCCATTCTAAAAAGACTCTTAAAAAGGAAAAAAAAAATCTATGACATTCCTATACTCAAATATTTTTAGAGAACATTATACAATATATTACATCTTGAAGAGTCACGGTGTTCAAACACATTAGACTTATTGGGTCTTATGGAGTCCTGGCCTAATCAAATTATTAACTTTGTCTAGCATCAGTTCAGTTCAGTTCAGTTCAGGTCAATTCAGTCTCTCAGTCATGTCAGACTTTTTGCGACCCCCATGAATTGCAGCATGCCAGGCCTCCCTGTCCAACACCAGCTCCCGGGGAGTCCACCCAGACTCATGCACATCGAGTCAGTGATGCCATCCAGCCATCTCATCCTCGGTCGTCCCCTTCTCCTCCTGCCCCCAATCCCTCCCAGCATCAGAGTCTTTTCCAATGAGTCAACTCTTCACATGAGGTGGCCAAAGTACTGGAGCTTCAGCTTCAGCATCATTCCTTCCAAAGAAATCCCAGGGCTGATCT
>SJYA01000894.1:0-16085 GCA_006410615.1 Neotragus moschatus | reverse complement strand
TTTGAATATGCTATCTAGGTTGGTCATAACTTTTCTTCCGAGGAGTAAGCGTCTTTTGATTCCATGGCTGCAGTCACCATCTGCAGTGATTTTGGAGCCCAGAAAAATGAAGTCTGACACTGTTTTCACTGTTTCCCCATCTATTTCCCATGAAGTGATGGATGGGACTGGATGCCATGATCTTCGTTTTCCAAATGTTGAGCTTTAAGCCAACTTTTTCACTCTCCTCTTTCACTTTCATCAAGAGGCTCTTTAGTTCCTCTTCACTTTCAGCCATAAGCATAGTCTTAAAAAAAAAATCCATTATACTATCAGCAAAAGATTTATCTGTGTAACATACCATGGAACAATTCTTCCATGGTAAACCAATTTGGAATATACAGATTTAGAATTTAGGATAATAAAACAAATCTATCATTTTTTAAAATTATTTGTTTTTAATTAATGGTGTCCAATGGAAGTTTCTGCTATAATAGAAATATTTTCTATCTGTGATATCCAATGCAGTAAGCACAAAACAGTTGCTTAATTACTGTTGGTTGAAATAATTAGATACATAGCAATATTTAAAAATTATGGAATTAAAGAAACTACAGGAAATGGTAGAATTTTCACATTTTAAAAGACTTAAAGTGCAGGTGCAAGAATTTGAGCTGTAATATAACATCATATTGTTATAAAATATAGCCATTTGTGTCAAAGGCTCATTATTTCAAAAGTTGAGGAAGCTCCCATCATTTTGTAAAGTTATAATTCTTAAAATGTTCTTCGTTTTATTAGACTGAAATGTCATTTCCATATCCTACATACCTTGATAGGAGTCCAGAATAGCAAAAAAAAAAAATACATTCAGGGCAATTTTTCCATCAAATATACCAAAGACAAACTGAGAGAAAATGAAAATGTTTATCTAACTTAACCAAATCTTTTCAAGTTAAATATGTGACTTTAGAACAAACTATTGTTAGCTGCAAAAAATTATATAACAGCCCTAAGAAATTTAATATTTGTATATAAATACAATATATACATATATCCCCAATCTTTAAATGTTAAACTCAACATCACCTGACCAAAAACAGTATAATTTATATGCAAAACATTTGGCTCACTGTGAAACCTGTATAATTTACTCACACCAATAAAAGTAATTGCAGAAAAGAAAGATTTATTACTCAGTCAATCCAATATATTATAAACACAAACCAATATACAGTGGCAATCAATTTATTATACTATATAAAGCATTTCATGTGGAAACCAATTTATAATAAACCAAAGACAGTGCTGACCACATTTTTAAAAAGCTTGATATAATAGTCACATAAATTCCATGCAAAAAATTGAGACTTGACTTTATAGATATCTCAGAAACACTGGTCTTTTTTTTTTTTCCAGTGTCAACTTTCAAGATAATCAAATATTTGTAAAAACTAAGTTTCTTTTATTCCCATTGTGACTACGAAAGAAAGGAATTATTAACAAAACAGAAGTAGATTCTCCTTTAAAAGCTTAGAATTCTTCAAATCTGATTAACTAGTGGAATGTACTATGAAATAACAGCTGCAAAAGCACATTTTTGCTGACTTCGGTTTTATTTAAAGAAACAATTTAGCAGGACGGATTTTGCAAACAGTAACACATTTCTCCAATTCATATTTTAGATTTGCTGTAGCCAAAGGATCACTTGCCAGAGTAACAAAGTCTCTGTAACTTGAAATAGGTAGGTGTTTCTAAAACATTTCAATTATTCTCTAGATGACTCTGAGAGATATGTGTCAAGTGAATTTTAGGTATGCAAAATGAAACACTTAGAGACAGTTTCAATGTCTTTTCTCATGAAATCCCATCTCTTCTGTCCTTACACATGAATAATTATGTGCAAAGCTCTCTACAGGTTAACAAGTAAGGAAGGAAAAAAAAAAACGACAGGGAAATTTTAGGGGACAGCTTTCCGAATTCATTTCAGTGCAATTCAACTGACTCAGATTCATTAAGGTGTGTTCATTTTACTGCCAATGAGACAAGTAAAAATAATAATCCTAGTCATGACGGTGGCAAGTTATTGATCCCAAGTATCTTTCAGGATTTCTTCCAAAATTAATGACAAGAGCAGTTACTCTCAAACCTGTGAGCACAGATTATGCAGAACTAACTTTAATTTTAAGGTGCTCAATTTCTATCCAATATGGGTTATATTTTAAAATTAAAATCATCTATGATTATAGGTTATCTGCAATTTACCTGGTGACACAGGCAAATACTTTCTTTTAAAGTGATAATTTATTTTATAAAAGGAAATTTCTCATGGTTCCTTAATAAAAGCTTATTAAACCAATTAAATAAGGAGGACATTAGATTGAAGTGATTAGACTGAAGTGGTTCTGATGCCATGGTGTGATCTGTAGAAGAAAATCAGAATCTGAGCTGAGAGTTGTCTCAAGGTTACAAATTTTAAACTTAAGTGGAACCAATAACCAACAGCCAACTAGAATTTAAGCTATAGCCAGTTAATAGTTTTCTTATTTTGTTTCTGCCTTCTTTCTATAAAAATCTCTTTGCACTCCCCACTCATCCACAGGCAGCTCCTATCTTCAGCCTTCCTAACCACTTTCAGTGTGGAGAGGTCTAGTTGGAATAAAGCTGCTCAAGTAAAATTAAAACATGTTAATATGCTTCAGTTTATCTTTTAACAGGCTTTACTTTTATACACTCAGTTTAAAATAGTTTTATACAGCTTCTCAACAGGTAAAAGTATCTGTCTTCAATGCAGGAGATGCAGGTTCCATCCCTAGGTGGGGAAGATCCCCTGGAGGAGTTAATGGCAACCCACTCCAGTATTCTTGCTGAAATATCCCATGGACAAAGGACCCTGGTAAGCTATAGTCCTAAGGGTCACAAAGAGTCAGACAGTACTGAGCACACACTGGATACAACTTCTCAACCTGTCAAAACCCTGGTTATTTTTTTCTAGTCCTGAATTTTATTTTATTTCTCATGTCTACCATTTCTTGTTATAAAGTGACATTTGGAAATGATACCGAGCAGGACCCAGTGGGACTCCTGGGAGCAAAAGCTTTTCTGTTTCCCCTATTTCTTGACCACTGGAAATACATTTTATTCACCCTCCAAGACCTTCCCTGAATTCCAAAGAGGTAGGGTCAAACAGTTGCTAATTAGGGAAGGGAGGGGACTCAGAGACAAGGAAGGAACAGTCAAGAGAAACAATAATGCAACCTTAGGGCGAGGTCCTGGTTCCCCTCAAGGGATATACATAACAATATCTTTCAGCTGTTTTGCTGATACTGAAGTCCCCACCTGGTGGCAGAAATTAGGAGTATGCTGCCCACCAGCTGGAGAAGGCAATGGCACCCCACTCCAGTACTCTTGCCTGGAAATTCCCATGGCTGCAGTCCATGGGGTCGCTGAGAGTTGGACATGACTCAGTGACTTCACTTTCACTTTTCACTTGCATACATTGGAGAAGGAAATGGCAACTCACTCCAGTGTTCTTGCCTGGAGAATCCCAGGGACGGTGGAGCCTGGTGGGCTGCCATTTATGGGGTCTCACAGAGTCAGACATGACTGAAGCGACTTAGCAGCAGCAGCAGCAGCCTACCAGCACCTAGACCCCAGACTATTTCACCATGCTGACTCTCATTTATCTCACCAGCAGCCAATCAGAAGTATATTTATGAGCTGATTATGCCCTCTTTGAACATTACTATAAAATTTATCACTATACCTTTCAGGTCAGGATCTTCGGAAATTAATTTGTTGTCTGGATACAAAGGCAGAATACAGCTTCAAAAAGAGTACCCAAGAGCTCAAGTGCCTCATTTAATATTAGGTTATGTAAACTGAGGTCTGGGAATAATAAATTGCTTAGCCTATCTCTGTCTAGCTATGGGGCATCTTTTCCTACTATGACAAAACGTGTATATTGTACTTCAAAAGTAGAGAGTATCTTTGAACTCTGCCAGACATCTTGCTAAGAATTTCATATTCAGTATCTCATTTAATAAAAAACAACAGATCTTTGAATTGTTACATTATTTTTACCATCATTTTAAATAAAGAAGTTTTCTTAGCCCGTAATTTTATTAATTGATTAAAAGTCCATCATAATTATAATAGTAATTTTGTTATTCAGGATCTGTAAATTTTCCCTTCGTTTATGCTGATCTGGGTGTGAACAGAGGAAACAGAAAATTATGATTTGGCATAGATTCCAGTCTAGGCCAATATTTCTTCATCCTCCCAACTGCACTACATCATTCCCCAATTTTAGGCCCACTGCTTCATTAGGGAAAATAAATACATACATATGAATAAGCAAACAGGAGCAAAGTCAAGAACACACACACACACACACACACACACACACACACACACACAAGAATTAACTTAAACACTGACTTTCAAGGAGTGTTTACAACATTAAAGTGGTGAAAAAGATAGCCTGCTAGGTTCCTGTGTGCATGGAATTTTCTAGGCAAGAATTCTGGAGTGGCTTGCAGTTTCCCTCACCAGGAGATCTTCCTGACCCAGGAATCAAATCTATATCTCCTACTTGGCAGGCAGATTCTTTATCATTGAACTACCTGGGAAGCTCAGCGTAGTTTATCCTTTTAAATCTTCATATTGTCATTTCAGATATTTTCACAATCATTTCACAAATTTTTTTTTACCTTCTATATGATAAAATGGCAGATATTTTCTTTGTCTTATTATCATGTCCCTAACATATCATAGTGTTTTGCAAGTATGAGATGTGTAAATATATCTTTGTGAAGGTAATATAAGATTTGGATGTCTTAGTCTTTTTAGACTGCTATAACAAAATACTACAGATAGAGAAACTCATGAACAACAAAGATTGTGTTCTTACAGTTCTGAAGCAGTGGAATTTCAAAATCAGGGTGTTAACATGCTCAGCTTCTGATGAGGACCCCATTCTGGCTAGCAGACTGTCAATTTCTCCCCATGTATGCACATGATGTAATGAGTTAGAGAAGTCTGTGAGGTCTCTCTGAGAAGAACACTAACTCCATTTAAAAGGGCTCCATCTTTATAAACTAATAACCTCCCAAAGGTCCCACCTCCTGATAGCATCCCCATTGGGAGTTAGGAGGAAATATATGAATTTAGGGAAATACATATTCAGACCAGGGCAGTTGGAAGCACATTTTAATGCAGGATTTGATTGGGTATTTAAAAGGAAGCTGTCTAAGAAGACTAGTCTCAACTTTTCCATGTCTTACAGTCTTATATTATACCTTCTTTAATATTCATTTCAAATATTTAGCGCGCGCTCTCTCTCTCTCTCTCTTTTTGGCTGCACTGCATTGCATAGGGGAGCTTAGTTCCCCAACCAGGGACTGAACCTGAGTTCCAAGTATTGGAAACATGGAGTCTTAACCAGCAGACCACCAGGGAAATCCCTCAAATATTTCTAATGGGGCAAAGACTGAGCATAAAAGGAAAAATAAGATAGGTTTGAGTGGATTTATTTGAAAATTAACTAAATTATATGATTAGTAAGGGATAAACAGTGTGAAATGAGAAAAGTCAGCCAAACTTAAAAGATGAAGGGGCATATTGTCATGGTCAGCAGTATTCATTACCTTTTAAAAATGATTGACTACTGAATTATGAATTCCCCATCATGCCATGATTTAGAAAATGGGATAACTATCTTCAGAATAACTCATTTATTTCTTCTTTTTAAAGTAGTCATTCATTTAATTAATAAATAATTATATGACACCAAACATTTATCAGATATCAGGTGGTTCTTCAGATGCTAAATCCCGTTGTGATCACAGGTACTGTAGCATGCCAGGTTTCTCTGTCCTTCATCATCTTCCGGAGTTTGCTCAAACACTTGTCCACTGAGTTGGTCGTACCATCCAGCCATCTCATCTTCTGTCTTACCTTTTCCCTCCTGCCCTCAATTTTTCCCAGCATCATGATCTTTTTCCAGTGAGTCAGCTCTTCACATCAGGTGGCCAAACTAGAACTTCAGCTTCAGCATAAGTCCTTCTAATGAATATTCAGGGTTTATTTCCTTTAGGGTAGACTAGTTTGATCTCCTTGAACACCAAGGGACCCTCAAAAGTCTTCTTAAGCACCACAGTATGAAAGAATCAGTTCTTCAAGACTCAGCCTTCTTTATGGTCCAGCTCTCACAACTGTGCATGACTACTGGAAAAACCATAGCTTTGACTATATGGACCTTTGTCAATAAAATGATGTCTCTGCTTTTTAGTATGCTGTCTAGATTGGTCATAGCTTTACTTTCAAGGAGAGAATGTCTTTTAATTTCATATCCGTAGTCACTGTCCACAATAATTTTGGACCACAGGAAGATTAAATTTGCCACTATTTCCACTTTTTTCCCCTTCTGTTTGCCATGAAATGATGTAACTGAATGCTATGATTTTAGTTAATTCTCTGTTAAATTTCAAGTTAGCTTTTTCACTCTCCCAAGAGTCCCTTTTCAACATTCAAATTTCAGCAATCAGTCAGGACAGACATGACCAGGAGCTGACTGTGACTCAGATCACAAACTTTTGTTGTTCAGTTGCGCTGTCATTTCCAGCTCTTTGTGACCCCATGGATTACAGAACTCCTTATTGCAACATTCAGGCTTAAATGAAGAAAATAGAGAAAGGCACTGGGCCATTCAAGTATGATCTAAATCAAATCCCTTATGATTACACAGTGGAGGTGATGATAATCAAAGGATTACCATATATGATAGAATACCTGAGGAACTATGAACAGAGGTTTGTGACACTGTACATGAGACAGTGACCAAAAGCATCCCAATATGGGATGGAAGCATTCCAATGTCAGATTTATTCTTCTCTGTTATAGTTCCAAAAACCTCTTACACTAAGATCAGCAGATACTCACGTCCTTTAAATAAAATGGATTAGTACATTTGAACCTCCACATCCATGCATGGGAATCCAAAGACACAGAAAGCCTACCAGTACCTATGATGTTATTGTTAAAGAGTGAAAAATTAAAAGAATTTTTTTCAATATAAGAAAGAATTACAGATATTAACGGCTATAAAAGATAGAAGAAAAGGAAAAGAAAGTAGCTTGAATGGGTCATCGAAGGTGGATTTGATCCCCTTTTGCCCCTATCTTTTCTTCGCCTAAACTTATGTCTCACTTTCATTCTCACATGGTTTGCTTTTTAGGTCTTGTCTGAGCTTTGTATGCTATAGAAGCTGAAGAAAATATTAGCTGAAAATCACTAGTTCTGGTACAGTTTTATTCCAAACTAAGATGATGTTGTTATCTGAGAATTTGAGTTGGAAATTCATGATTTGTGGATGTGCTCTTCCCCAGCTGGACCCAGAAAAGCCTTCTCTGGGGACTCTAAATCATGAGAAAAAAGCAAGTTACACAGAAAAATTCTTCTCCCTAAGGAATTGGCATTGAGGAATGATTTAATACAGCTTAGCTGTGTTTGTAACAATCTTAAGAGTGCTTTACATGCACATGTCTACATTTACAAACTTGGATTTACTTTATAATTAATTCCTCACTATTAAATATTTTATTGCATCGCCTTATGGCAAATAGATGCAGAAACAATGGAAACTGTGACAAACTTTATTTTCTTGGGCTCCAAAATGACTGGAGAGGGTGGTGTAGCCCTGAAGTTAAAACACACATGCTCCTTGGAAGAAAAGCTATGACTAAGCTAGAGAACATATTAAAAAGCAGAGACATTACTTTGCTGACAAAGGTCTGTCTAGTCAAAGCTATGATTTTCCAGTGGTCATGTATGGATGTGAGATTTGCACCATAAAGAAAGCTGAACACTGAAGAATTAATGCTTTCAAACTGTGGTGTTGAAGACTCTTGCGAGTCCCTTGAACAGCAAGGAGATCCAACCAGTCCGTCTTAAAGGAAATCAGTCCTGAATAATCATTGGAAAGACTGATGCTGAAGCTGAAGATCCAAAACTTTGGCCATCTGATGCAAAGAAATGACTCATTTGAAAAGACCCTGATGCTAGGAAAGATTGAAGGCAGGAGAAGAAGGGGACGACAGAGGATGAGATGGTTGGATGGCATCACCAACTTAATGGACATGAGTTTGAGTAAGCTCTAAAAGTTGGTGATGGACAAGAAGTCCTGGTGTGCTGCAGTCTATAGGGTCACAAAGATTCAGACACGACTGAGTGACTGAACTGAACTGAACTGACTCCCACTGAACAGAAGTCCATAAACAAATTGCTTATTTTATATTCTCCCATATTCTCTATGTAAACAAATTGAAAATTATACTAACGTTTTAAAATCTAGCACAGAAATAATAATTAATTTTTATAAGTCTGATCAATTGTTGAGGCATTGTTGTAAAGCGGTAGTATCAGTGAGACAAGCCATTATAAAATAGATTTCACATCCATTAACTTTCAATTGATATTACTGTTAAATGAAGGAGAAAAATAGAAAAGTGAAAAGGAACTAATAATTATTCAGTATTAAAATTCAGCTAACCACTAAAAGTAGAAATGATCTGTCACTAATAATGTATAAAAAAAATTTCTATATTTAAAATAACAGTGAAGACTTCTTGAGAGCTTATCATGTGCCAGATATTGTTTCAAATAGTAACATATCTAATATGAACTAATTTGCTAATGCTCATAATAACTCTAAGAATTTGGTGAAAATAAATGAGACACAAGAAATAAGTAACTTGCCTAAGATCACACAGCTAGTAGTGATGAAGTTAAGAATCATACCCAGGATGCGTTATTACACATTCTCTTCCATTAACTCTTATTTTTCCCTGCTTCATACTGACTCATATCTGTACAGATACACACACACACATACACACAAGGCAAAACAATTTATATTTTTGCCTTATTGTGTTTCTAGCCCCAGAAAAATGTATCATAATGTAAAAGAATTTCTTCTAAGAAATGGGAGCATATTGAGGTCACTTCAGATGTTTTCTTGTCTACTTCAAAAAAATAAAAGGTGATTTCATTGAAGACATTGCAAGAATTGTGAACCCAAATGGTTTGGAAAGTCAAGAGGAATAAAAGATGCTGCTAGTCCAGAGTAACCATCATCTTACTATGAAAATGATGCTTTAAGGTTCCTATTCCAAGTGATGCAACTGGAAACAAACTTTTACTTTAAAAAAATCTAAAATTAAAAATAACTCTTTCAATTAAATGTGGATAACCATAATAAAAAGTAACAATGAAAGTTTGTTTGTCAAAAAAAAACTGCTTTGTTACACGATGAAAGATGTAGGCAAGTTTGTGTTTGTTATGTGGCGTTGACCTATTGAAGACTTATTTTTGTCCTTAAGTACATATGAAAAGCATACTAGCATGCAAATTCTTTTAGGAAATGGATTGCAGTCATGTGATGAAAAAAGAAATAAAATGAGTTTTAAGAGGCTCTACATGCATTTTAAAATTTCTTGATTTTCATTTTTATTTCCCATCATTACAAGCCTGTATCTACTATAAGTTAGCAAGAAAATCAGTTGATTCTTTTATATCCCTTTCCTTATAGCACAATGACATTAAAGCAGTATGTTTTGACACACTTATTAACAAGATCAAAGTGCATTTTCCTTTGTTTATATTTCATTGATGGCCTTGACAGTTTGTAGAATTATTGCTTTATTCAAATGGGGAAGACAGATAGCATTGATATATATTTGTATAAAATAATATATATATGATATATAAAAGTATGCTAATAAAAGGTGTGCATAAGTAGAAAGAGTGCTTTTCTCAGGTATTAATACATTTACAAGGCTGTCAAAATATTTTACTTTCTGATTTTTAGATTAAACAATCTTCTATATCTATCTCTCTATGTGCATTAAAGCTCTTTAGAACAGTATGAAACATAAAAGGCTTAGTCTCCAAGATCTCCTAATATGAATTAATTTCTTATGTTTAGCAGAGTTTACAATTTTTTTAAAGGATTACAGCATTTTGGGAACTTCCATATACTAATATAGAAAAACTTACTTATCTAAATCAAAGATATTACATAAATTTCTTATTTTTCATTGCCACCACTGTCATCATTATCATTATTTTTGTGATAACCATTGACCATCACCAATTCCATCTTTTATTACAGCTGCTTTTGTTTAACAGCATTGCATATTTCTTTCTCCAAACACTTACCCTTCATAAACACATGTGTCCAACTGATTAATATTGGTTTGTCTCACCAAAACCTGTCTGCTCCTTTCCTTTAAGGATTTTAAGAAATAGATTTTGATTCATTCTTCTTCTTCATGTTCACCACAGTTCAAAAGCACCAGTTCTTTGGTGCTCAGCTTTCTTCAGAGTTAAAATCTCACATCCATACATGACCACTCAAAAAATCCATAGCCTTGATGAGACGGACCTTTGTTGGCAAAGTAATGTCTCTGCTTTTGAATATGCTATCTAGGTNATTGTTTTTGCTTTGGCTCCATCCCTTCATTCTTTCTGGAGTTAATTCTCCACTGATCTCCAGTAGCATATTGGGCACCTACTGACCTGGGGAGTTCCTCTTTCAGTATCCTATCATTTTGCCTTTTTATACTGTTCATGAGGTTCTCAAGACAAGAATACTGAAGTGGTTTGCCATTCCCTTCTCCAGCGGACCACAGGGGCCATGAGCAGTAAATCTTTAATCCAATTTTCTGTTGATGGGCAGGGCTGTGTTCCCTCCCTATTATTTGACCTGAGGCTAATCTATGCTGGAGGTAAAGAAGATAATGGTGACTTCCTTTCAAAGGTCTCATGCAAACACTGATGTACTCAGTAGCCTCAACACTATAGCAGGCCACTGCCAACCCATACCTCTGCCAGAGACTCCTGGACCGTCATAGCCAAGTCTGGGTCAGTCTCTTGTGGGGCCACTGCTCCTTTCTCCTGGGTCCTCGTGCACACAAAGTTTTGTTTGTGCCCTCCAAAAGTCTGCTTCCCAGTCCTATGTAACTCCTGGCAGCTCTATGGTGAGGTCAGTTGAGACCTCCTCCAAGAGGGATTATGCCATACCTAGGTCTACTGCACCTAGAGCCCCTNAAGTCTGGGTCAGTCTCTTGTGGGGCCACTGCTCCTTTCTCCTGGGTCCTCGTGCACACAAAGTTTTGTTTGTGCCCTCCAAAAGTCTGCTTCCCAGTCCTATGTAACTCCTGGCAGCTCTATGGTGAGGTCAGTTGAGACCTCCTCCAAGAGGGATTATGCCATACCTAGGTCTACTGCACCTAGAGCCCCTATAACAACAAACTGTGGAAAATTCTTAAAGAGATGGGAATAACAGACCACCTGACCTGCCTCCTGAGAAATCTGTATGCAGGTCAGGAAGCAACTTAGAACTGAACATGCAACAGACGGGTTCCAAATAGGGAAAGGAGTACGTCAAGCCTGTATGTTGACACCTTGCTTATTTAACTTATATGTAGAGTACGCCATGAGAAATGCTTGACTGGATGGAACACAAGGTGGAATCAAGATTGCTGGGATAAATATGAATAATCTCAGATATGCAGATGACACCACACTTATGACAGAAAGAGAAGAAGAATTAAAGAGCCTCTTGATGAACGTGAAAGAGGAGAGTGAAAAAGTTGGCCTAAAACCCAACATTCAGAAAACTAAGATCATGGCATCTGGTCCCATCATTTCATGTCAAATAGATGGGGAAACAATGGAAACAGTGAAGGACTTTATTTTAGGGAGGCTCCAAAATCACTATAGAGTGTGACTGCAGCCATGAACTTAAAAGACACATGCTCCTTGGATAAAAAGTTATGACTAACTTAGACAGCATATTAAAAAAATAGAGACATTACTTTGCCAACAAAGGTCCTTCTAGTCAAAGCTATAGTTTTTCCAGTAGTCATGGATGGATGTGAGAGTTGGACTATAAAGAAAGCTGAGAGTTGAATAACTGATGCTTTTGAACTGTGGTGTTGGAGAAGACTCTTGTGAGTCCCTTGGACTGCAAGGAGATCCAATCAGTCCATCCTAAAGGAAATGAGTCCTGAATATTCATTGGAAGGACTGATGGCTGAGGTTGAAACTCCAATACTTTGACCACCTGATGAGAAGAGCTGACTCATTTGAAAAGACCCTGATGCTGGGAAAGATTGAAGGCAGGAGGAGAAGGTGATGAGAGAGGATGAGATGCTTGGATGGCATTACCAACTCAATGGACATGAGCTTGAATATATTCCACGAGTTGGTGATGGACAGGGTGGCCTGGCATACTGCAGTCCATGAAGTCACAAAGAGTCAGACATGACTGAATGACTGAACTGAACTGACATCAGTCTTAGGGACTAGGATATGACAATAAAATGTTTATATACGTGTTTAATTTGAATCTGCAAGATTCACTCTCAGTATTAGAGATAAGGGGCTGAATCCAGATGCTTAGCTATAAATTTGTGCCAGAATTTTCCAGTTCTGTATTTCTGGAATTCTTATAACAACATACCAATTTAATCAGTTTGAAACTGACTTTTAGGTGCTAGTTGATTAGTTGACCAGTTCACCATAAAGGTTAAACTAGAATCATAAAATAGGTCATGATCTATAATCTGCAATAACTCCTGAAGTGTGTCATTCTTTATCACTGACAAGTGAACTAATGACAAGTCTCTAAATCTTTGTCTTTTTTTTTGCTCTTCTCTGAAAGAAAATGAAATAGCTTGAGAAATTCAGTGAACATGCTCTATCACTAGGCAGTCTTCAGTTAATATTGTGTTACAATGCAAAAGAATATGGAATGGTAAATGTGAATTTTTATACTGCATTAAATAACATTTTATGAACAAAAATAGAGCATATAATATCGTAGCACAGAGAAAGAACATGAGAATGTGGAGTAAGATGTAATTTATTTTCTTAAAATGGCTGTTGTCTATTATATCTCAGTTCTATATCTCTTTATAATAGATATTCTTATCAGACATTTACCTTCCATCACTTCCTGACATAATGTACATCTTGTGATTTCCAATTTTATCACACAATAAACTTTATGTTTTCAAAACTAACATGAGTTAGAATTGACTAAAGATAATCCACAGTATTTCCATAGATGTTTCAAACTAAAAAACTGACTCTTTAAACTGGCTATAGAAAATGGATTTTAGAGGACCTTGACAGATTCTCCCAAAACAATCTCAAGATGTTTCACAGATTTTATTTATACTTAAATAATAGATAATTTGTTAAGATCATCACATGAAAATGAAAACAAGACAAAAAATATTTCTGCTTGTATTTCATTTTTGGGGGGCAGTTTTCTCCATATTAATAATTGTGCTTAATAGCAATATAAAATTTCAAAGCATCCCATACAATAATACTCTACTTAAAACTACCAAATTTGATCATTTTTGCCCCATCTGCTAAATGTCTTCTTTTCTCTAACCTTGCCTTGACAATCATCATCACTATCATGTTACTAAAAACTTCTAAACTCCTGTTTCATCTAAAACGTTTTACCAGTAAAGAAATACAATCTGCCTTATCCTTCTTATTCAGTCCTGAAATACCTATGGATCTTTCCTCCTAAACTTCTCTTACAAAATGAACTAAAATTATGTACTTTTATATTCTTGACACACTTGATTATTTTATAAAATTAATAACAACAAATAAGCATTGTTTTGCCTATAGGTTACCTATCTGGATACAGGACAGATTGATTCTATCAGATTTGATAAACAATTTATGGAAATTAATCATATAGACCTTATGCCCATACTTCTGTGAAGACAATTTTTTAAAATGCTTATCTGAGTGACAAATTATTAGCTTTAACATCTGACAAAATCATGTCCTTGTTGACTTTTTTTTTTTTCTGTCTCTGCCATTTATCTAAAGTCAAATGCAGTTTAATATCTGTAATAGTATAAATCCACTACAAGTGGCCTGATGCTATAGAGAGATTTTGAAAAAATATTTTACTGCAAATCTACAAAATTCAAAGGAGAATCTTGTGTTAGACAATGAGGGTTTGAATTCTTGATCCAGAGAACTAGCTTTGTTGCCATGAACACCAAGATGTAAAGTGTTAATAACAACACCATCAGCTTAATCAATTTATAAAGTAACATTTAGCACATTGCTTGGCACATAATACTTAAATGTCAGTTGTTGCTTTAATGACCAAAGATAGAAAAGGCTGTCAATAAACGGAATGTTTTACATATAAATATATTACCATATTCATTTTTACTATTTCATACATATATACATATATCCTAAACTGAAAATTAAACTAAGTGACTGCACTGAACTGAACTGAAACTGAAAACTGCTACAGGAAAGAGATAAATCTTAAACTCTTCCTACAACCTATTTAACACAATCTCTGTAACTAATTTTTTTGTTGTTGTTCAGCCACTCAGTCGTGTCCATCTCCTTGCTATCCCATGTACTGTAGCACACAAGCCTTCTCTGTCCTTCACCATCTCCTGGAGTTTGCTCAAACTCATGTCTATCGAGTTGCTGATGCCAACCAACCATCTCATCCTCTGTTGTCCCCCTCTCCTCCTGCCTTCAATCTTTCCCACCATCAGGGTCTTTTAAAATGAGTCAGTTCTTTGCATCAGGTGGCCAAAGTATTGGAGTTTCAACTTCAGCATCAGTCCTTCCAATGAATCCTCAGGACTGATGTCCTTTAAGATTGACTGGTTTGATCTCCATATAGTTCAAGGGACTCTCAAGAGTCTTCTCCAACACCACAGTTTAAAAACATCAATTTTTTGGCACTCAACTTTCTTTATGTTCCAACTCTCACATCCATACATGACTACTGGAAAGACCATAACTTTGACTAGATGGACTCTTGTCAGCAAAGTAATGTCTCTACTTTTTAATACACTGTCTAGGTTGATCATAACTTTTCTTCCAAAGAGCATGTGTCTTTTAATTTCATGGCTGCAGTCACCCTCGGCAGTGATCTTGAAGCCCAAAAAAATAAAATTTTTCACTGTTTCCATTGTTTCCTCATATATTTGCCATGAGTGATGGGACTGGATGCCATGATCTTAGTTTTTTGTAACTAAGAAATTAGTAACTAATTTCTTACCAATAATTTTTATAGATTGTGATGTGAAAAGATACACAAAACCAACTATTTTTTTTCCCCCCAAGAAACTGTAATTTAAGAGAACATAGTCCATATGATATTCTGTAAAAGAAATTCTTTGGTACATTTCCAAGGAAGATATATCAACTAACATTACTACAGAACTCTACATTGTATATTTAACATTACCAGTGTCATATTAAAACCTCACATTCAATGTCATGAACTCAAGCTATTTTTACAAATATATTTTAAATATGTATCTGTTACTGGACTCAAAATTAAGAAAAACTCTCAGAAAAGCAGAATAGTTAGAGCAAAATAATTGCTTGAACAGACAAGGTTTTCACCATATAGTGTCATGAAAACTGGTGTAGAGTTTAAAAATTCTGGCAGAGAGCCAAAGGGTTTGCAATAACAATGAGTTCTAGTTAGTTTAAACATTAAATTGGCAGTGTTTTGGAATGTTTTTATTGTTTTAGTGAAATATACTATTTATTATTTGAAATTAATTAACAGAAACAAACCTCATAATACTTTTACACATAATTGAATACCAGTACTAAATGACCCTAAGAAATTTTATTTTGAAACTCAAAGAAACATAAGATTTTATTTTTAAGCTTTCTTAAAATACAGCATACGACTACAAATAGCCAGACCTTTATGATGTACCAGTATTTTTAAATAAGCCTTGTATATACTTGAAAAAGTAAAACCCATTCTGGAGGGTATGAGACACAAAATTTCACTCTCGATTTATTAAGTAGAGTTATTTTTAAGAATACAAAGAGCTGTACAAAAAAGATCTTCACAACCCAGATAATCACGATGGTGTGATCACTCATCTAGAGCCAGACATTGTGAAATGTGAAGTCAAGTGGGCCTTAGAAAGAATCGCTATGAACAAAGCTAGTGGAAGTGATGGAATTCCAGTGGAGCTATTTCAAATCCTGAAAGATGATGTTGTGAA
>SJYA01000893.1:152112-215074 GCA_006410615.1 Neotragus moschatus | reverse complement strand
GGGGAGCCTGGTGGGCTGCCGTCTATGGGGTCGCACAGATTCGGACACGACTGAAGCGACTTAGCAGCAACAGCAGCAGCAGCAGCAGTTTCCTTGTTGAGGTCAGAATCTGCTTTGGGTGAGGTCTGAGTTGTGATTAGCGAAAAAGACGAACCAACCTGTCACTCTCCTGCGTTATAGTCTGTAAAGTCCTAAGTTAGGCCTCACTGAGGTCCTTAAAATTTTTGATTTTGCCCTTCAGAAGATTTCAGTCCATTTGAGGAGACAAGACAAATTCAATCCAAAGCTATAAATGAGCAAGCTAGTCTATAATTAAGTGATTAATGATATGGTAATAAATCAGAGTTTATAGAAGTTTAAGTCAGGGGAGGGGCCCATACTTCTTATTCAGCGGACACTTCCTGGTACAGTTCCTCTGTCTGCTAGAAAAAAATTACTTGTGTAAGTCTGAAGAAAACTGAAAGAAAGAGAAAGTGAGCAAGTAAGAGTAAAAAAATAAATATATAAAATAAGTCACACTTTAAGTCACAATGAGACAACTAGAAAGTACTTTTACATCCATTCACTCATTTAATAAGCTGAGTACCTTCTTGATGCTGGATATTCAGATACAAATAAGATACATTCATCTTTTTTGAGGAGCTCACAGTTCCTGTAAATCATTAATAACAATACAACATAAATGCTGGGAAAAAAACAAAAGCAAATGTACTGTGAAAGCACAGAGGTCTCATTATTTCATTTGTTTACAGAGTCGAGGAGCTGCAGTTTTGTAAGATCTGTTTAATACAATCGGGAGGATGTGGACATGATCTATGGTAGGTGTTCTTACTTTGCACTACTGATGTTTTGGACCAGATAACCCTTTGTGGGGAGGGACAGAGGAATGACGGTCCTGTTTTTGTACCCTAGTGGCACCTTCACCTCCTTTTGGTGATAATAAAAATTGTCTCCAGACATTGCCAAATGTCTCCTGGGAGGCAAAACTGTCCCCAATTGAGAACCACTGATCTAGGAGACAAATGTATCCACTTGGATAGAAAGCAGCATCTTCAGAATGAGTACCATGAGTGGATGTGACAGCCTTTGTTTGAATTTACTCCAGGCACATATGAATTAATGATGGAGTTTTCTGCTTTTAGGTCAAACATAGTGTTCTTCATATTCTACCTGTGAGAATGCAAATTTTTTTGAGAATGCAAATTAATATAACTTTTTTTGGCACTATTTATCAAAGATACGAGGTCAAATACACTTTGACTCAACAATTTCACCTTAGGTACTTGTGAGTAAAATACATGTACTAATTGATATATGTACAAGGTTATTCACTGCATGAAATAACAAAAGATTAGAAGCAATCTAAATATCCATTAATAGGGAGCAGGTTAGTTACAAAATTTATGGCACGTCCATATAAGTTCAACTAGGTGAAAGTTGCTCAGTCGTGTCCGACTCTTTGTGACCCCATGACTATAGTCCATGGAATTCTCCAGGCCAGAATACTGGAGTGGGTAGCCTTTCCCTTCTCCAGAGAATCTTCCCAACTCAGGGATCAAACTGAGGTCTCCCGCACTGCAGGAGGATTCTTTACCAGCTGAGCCACAAGGGAAGCCCGAGAATACTGGAGTGTGTAGCGTATCCCTTCTCCAGAGGATCTTCCAACGTAGGAATCGAATTGGGGTCTCCTGCATTGCACACAGATTCTTTGCTATATAAGTAGTCAGATTTAATAATGAGGAAACTTTTATATATTGATATGGAATGCTGCTGCTGCTAAGTCGCTTCGGTTGTATCTGACTCTGTGTGATCCCACAGATGGCAGACCACCAAGCTCCCCCATCCCTGGGATTCTCCAGACAAGAACACTGGAGTGGGTTGCCATTTCCTTCTCCAATGCGTGAAAGTGAAAAGTGAAAGTAAAGTTGCTCAGTTGTGTCAGACGCTTAGCGACCCCGTGGACTGCGGCCTACCAGGCTCCTCCATCCATGGGATTTTCCAGGCAAGAGTACTGCAGTGGGGTGCCATCGCCTTCTCTGATATGGAATAGTCCAAAACATATTGTTAGGTAAAACAACAAGTAAGACAAAAACATAATGATAGTTTAAAAAAAAAATCCCTAAGATACAGAGCAGTATGTTTCCAATGCTACTAACTATACTAGAAAGGGAAAAATGAGTATCTTTTGCTTGTGTATACATAAAATATCTCCACAAGGATAAATAAGAAATTGTTTTCAGAGGAGGGGAAGTGGGTGTCTAGGGGAATAGGATGGGTGGAAGACTGCATTCATATTCTTTGGTACTTTTTAAATTTTAAGTTATGTGAATGTACACATATTAAAAAATAATTAAAAATTTAAAAGCTCATGCTCCCCTCCTAGGCAAAACTGAGAAAATCTGCACCCTGAATCTTTTCTATCAGTGTTGATGGATTTATGCTGATCTGTCCTTTCACACTCTTTCCACCTACTCTTTGTTCTGTAAGGAGATCAGTCTGGAATGCAACCAGTTAAAAAGAAACCATAATTTCCTTATCCATCTTGGTTATCTACAAGCTCCAAGTTAGGCGATATAATTATTTTTCAAAGTCAACAGCTGAGAAATGCTTTTTAAAGCGATGTCTGTTGGGCCACAAAATAAAGTTTACTTAAGATTCTTTTCCCAGACTCTCTGACTCCTGTTTATCGGTTGATTTCCTTTTTTTCCCTCCCTCCTTTCCTATTCCTGGTAGCTTGAGCAGTTGGTCCTCAAGTCATATATACTTCAAACAATAAATCCAAGAATGGCCTAAAGCCAGACTCTGGGAAACTGGGTCAAAACATCAATGAGAATGATTTTTAAAAGTTATTTTGTTTATATTTTGAGAATTGACTAAATATTAAGACATAAAGTTTAGAAAACATATTTTAATTGCCAGTTATCAAATCCCTCTTCTGTCTCTACCAGGCTTAAATGAATTTATCATGTCTCACAACAGTGCAGTACCATACTACTTGGTCTCATTTAGCCAATTCTGAAAACATACCCTCCACTTGCTGCCCGTGTTATCTTCCTAAAACAAACATACATTATGTCACTTCTCTATGGAAAACAATTTTAATGGTTCTCCATTACCTATAAAATAAGATACATGCTCCTTAACACAGTTTAAAAAATGTCCTTCACTATCTGATCCGGTTGTGTTTTAATAGTGACATCCTCTCTCATCATCTGTCAGACCTTGTATGTTGCTTACTCTTCTTTCAACAAGCTTCAAAGAGGGTTATTATCTTTATTTTACAGATGAGAAAACTGGCTCAGAGAAATCCAGCTCACCAAAGTTGCAAATTCAGTAAGTGGCATAGTTAGACTTCAAATCCTGGTGAGTCTGAACCCACACTCTACTGCTTCCAAAAGCACAAAATGAGGTAAAAATGAATTCATGATGTATGCATATTACAGACAGCAAGAGGGGTAAATATGCATAGCTCTTTGGAATGATGATGTCTCCCTAGGACCTTTTCTGATTACATCAACCCAAACCAGTTGTCCTATCTCTCATATCCTGTAGTTAACTGTTCATTGTTGTACCAATGGCACTTTTTACCTCATCCTTTGTGCTCCAGGCAGAGGGCACAACTAGTACAAAGGTGGGAACTTGCGGGTAAGATGAAGCGCTCAGCATGGCAGCTGGAGCTGAGCAGGAGGGCAAGGGAGTGAAGTCAGGTGAAGGGACAGCACAGCGCTTCTAAATGTCTTTGCTCAGGTACTGTCTTCCCAATGAGGTCCTCCAGACCAGCCCATTATTAAATCGCCAGTCTCCGATTGCTACTCTCTGTTACTTCTGAAGTCCTACTAAGCTTGTGTATAATTCTACTTCTGGGAAGTGAGCCTAAAGAAGTAAACAAAACAACATGCAAGTGTTGGTGAACAGTGACATTCATTGGAGGGTTATATAGCAGGAGCTCTCTAAATAACCTCCATCCAGCTAAAGAGCTTTCCATTCTCAATGTAGGCTTTACTGGTGAGACTCATGACTCATGGAACCTTCACAGAAGGTAGCCCCTTCTCTGGTGGTCCTGCCCAATTCTGTTTCTATCACTTACATTGTACTAAAACCAAGAGTCAGTGGCTCTTCCTAAACTTGCTCATGTCAATTGCTTGTGTTCTCACCACCACATAAAAGGATAAAACTTGATGACAAAAGTGTTTTTGATTCTTGGAAACCAAGGTGAATGCTTTGGTAAGACTTGACAAAGGTAGGTCACTAAAAAAAAAAAGGAGTGATCAAATTAGGAATGGGTAAGATGGCTATAAAAGGGGAAAATAACAACATTTAGTATTCTTATTCTTAATTAGAAATTCTTTGCTTTACTCTAATAAAACTGAAGTAGAAAAGTATCAAAGAGTCCATTATGAGTTTATATAAAAAAAAGGATACAAACTCCAACTAGTGGTTCCATCTGCCTTGTGTCAAAAGGCTAGTGAATGATGACAACTGAAATGTTTTATGTTATGTTGGAAAGAAAATAAGAATATACATATCATTTCATAATTTCTTATTTTCTCTAGTTTTGATCAATTATATCAGTAAGTTGTGATGCTATAGGCTGTAAGGAATTTATATCTAACGTAATATGTAGAGAAAACACATATGCAGAAAAAATATTAGAAGGAAATATAGAAAATATTAGTGTGTTGATATATGGTAGTTTTATGGGTGATTTTAAAAATTTTATTCTTTTGTACTTTTAAAACCCTGTAGTCTTATTTCCAATGTGTAAAACTTAGTAACAAGTGTAAAGAAGAATAAGAATGGAAAAGTATTATTACTGCCAAATCAAACTCCAGAACCCTGAGGTTTCCTACTTTATAAACCAGGTTAAAACTCTGGGTTCCCCATTGCTAAGAGTATCAGTAAAAAGGATGGTTTTCTTTAACATTGCACTTTCAGATCTTATTTTCTCCTGATTCACTTTGGATTTTCAGATATTACACCAGCTCTTTACTTTGTCTAACTAAATCAGTTCTGCCCTCTAGTCCTAAGTATACAATGAGACTCCACTGGATACCTGAGAAGAAATCTGGGGTTAAACCTGCCTCATTGAGGTAGTTGCTGCCTTAGAAGGTTTACAATCACCCTGATGTTTCTGGTTCAACAGCATTAACATGCCTTTTCTAGGAGTTACTTATTACTGCTCCTCATCAGCCCTTGGCATTCTTTCCTTTCTGGGCTCCAATCAGTCTCTGGCTTCTGGTTTAAGCCATTGAAAAGGCAGTCATTTCTCTCTCTTACTGCTTGTTTTAAGACATATTATGTCCTCTTTTTGTTTGTTAATATCTTTAAGTTCTACATGAATTTGAGTCTGCCCTTGAAAAGAGAAGATTTCAACTGTAGTGGAGAGGAATTAAGAAGAATCCACAAAAAGAAGACACAGACAGGGGGAAAATATACTAGTTGTTCAAGCAAGAGCAGGTTGTTCTGAAAATTCAAATATAGTGTACTCATCAGCAGGAGTATCACTAAAAACGTTTACCAGTTAGTACATGCCTATGTGTGCCTGACTTATCAGATGCAAGGCTATGTGTAAAACAACCAATACTGGTATGTAGTTACATAAACATTGCTATGGGGAGCTAAAAGCTGATACCATACATTAGGTGAGACTGGAAAGCCTTTATTGGCTTTGTTAACAAATTTGCGTTTCTTCATTGGGCAGTAGGAAGCTACTAGAGCTTTTCCAACAGGTCAGTGAGACAATTAGAAAGTTTACAAATGAAGCAGATTTCAAATTACACTGACTAGCAGAAAAGCATCCAGTGAGGGAGATCAGTTACAAGGCTAAGTGAAAGTGAAAGTGAAGTCACTCACTCGTGTCCGACTCTTTGTGACCCCATGGACTGTAGCCCACCAGGCTCCTCCCTCCATGGGATTCTCCAGGCAAGAGTACTGGAGTGGGTTGCCATTTCCTTCTCCAGGGGATCTTCCTGCCACCTAAAGAGGTAGGGAGAGCCCATTAATGTTGTTAATATAAAGAATGTAAAGAGAAAAGAGATAGGAAAACTATGGCAGAGGTGCCATGTGGGAGGGAAGCAAGGCTAGGGAGGAATCAAAGATGATTCCAAGATTTCAAATCAGAGCGACTGGGAGGATGTTGGGAAGGTTGACAAGATGATTAAAGAATAGGGAGCCACATGTACACATAGCTATATTTAAAATGGATAACCAACAAGAACCTACTGTATAACACAGGGAACTCTGCTCAGTATTATGTAACAACCTAAATGAGAAAAGAATTTAAAAAAGAATAGATACATGTATATGTATAACTGAGTCACATTGCTGTACATCTGAAACTATGACAGCATTGTTAATCAACTACATTCCAGTATAAAATAAAAACTTTTTTAAAAATAAAGAAGCTCTAACCTGAAAAAAAAAACAAAAAAAACTGAACAGGGACCAAAGCTGGACTGGAAGACTTTTAATGGGTGTCTGTGCGAAAGTTGGCAAATGGCATGAACGGGGGTTACTCCTCTTAGCTGCGCTTCCACTGCTCTGTCTGTGCCTCTTAACTCCAAATAAACATATAACCCAATAAAAACAGTGTACTTAATATGCAGCTTCTCTGTCCAATTACATTGGTCCTGTGTAGTCCTTTTTATATAGAAATTATGGAGCCACTACTAAGGTACCTAAGTGATGAATGATGGGAATGGCAGGCCTACAAGCAATGCTGTGCTGGATCTCCATAATCAGAAACTCTATCAGTAACATCATGTAGCTTGAAACTGGCCATGGTGGGAGTATTTACAGAATACTGTAATACTGGCAACACAGAAACTGCCAAACTATAAATGGAGGGCTGTTTTTTCCCTAGAGAGCCAGTTATTAAATAGTTGGCTATGAAAGCAAGAAAAACAGTGAAATGTTATATATGCTCTTGAATGACTATAAGGCAACATTTAAGAATATCAGTTGGAAGGAGAAAAGGGGGAAGCATATAATTTTGAGGTATGCTTGATATGCCTGCTATCAATGTCCAGGCAAGGTGGGATGGCAGAATTTATTCTCACTTAGAAGGAATTGCTAAATATTTCTAAGTTAGCTATTGTTTCCTTGAAGGAAAAACTTCTTTTGATTTTTAAGATAATATTTAATACTCTGGCATGAATATATTTTTCAAAGATGACCACTGCAGGCAATTCCTGCTTCTTATCCTTCCTGTAGCAGTTATCCTGCTGGATTTCCTCTACAAGTCTGGTGAATTATTCAACTGTGCAATAATGACTTTTCTTCAGCAGGCTAGCATGCTTAATATGTGAGTGTTAGTCACTCTGTCATGTCTGATTCTTTGTGACCCCATGGAATATAGCCTGCCGGGCTATATTCTCTGTCCATAGAATTCTCCAGGCAAGAATGGATAGCCATTTCCTTCTCCAGGGGATCTTCCTGACCCAGGGATTGAACCTGAGTCTCCTGCATTATAGGCAGATTATTTACTATCTGAGCCACCAGGGAAGCCCAATATGTAAAACAGTTATTTAAAAAGATAGTAATTCATCTCAAAGGTACTAAACTTCTCTTTTAGGGCACCTTTCTGGAACTAGGTTTGTGTTAAAACATCTACCCCATCCCTATACAACCCCATTTGCCTGGTCTTTCTCCTGGCTCCTACAAAAAGCTGATGTAGTTTGTACTCACTCATTTCATAATTATTTCTAAGGCTTAATCCCTCAACTGTGAAATTTATTACAGAAATTCTGAACCAGAGCGGGCAGGATACGATAGGTTATAATGCCTAAATGACATTTTGGTTGGATTAAGGTTAAGATCCATGGTCCATGGTTAAGATCTCCATTATTTAGAACCATATTCTCCCATACAGGACAAAATACAGTTCTTCAAGCCTCTGCAAGTATTAGAAAAAACTATAGATTGAGTGACAGAGATTCCCATGTAATTTTCAAGACAATGATGGCTGTGCTGTGCTGTGCTTAGTCACTCAGCCATGTTTGACTCTTTGCGACCCTATGGACTGTAGCCCACCAGGCCCTTCTGTCCATGGGATTCTCCAGGCAGGAATACTAGAGTGGGTTGCCATGCCCTCCTCCAGGGGATCTTCCCAACCTAGGAATGGAACCCAGGACTCCTGCATTACAGGTGGATTCTTTACCATCTGAGCCACCAGGGAAGCCCAAGAATACTGGAGTGGGTAGCCTGTCCCTTCTCCAGGGGATCTTCCCGACCTAAGGATTGAACTGGGGGCTCCTGCATTGCAGGCAGATTCTTTACCAGCTGAGCCACCTGGGAAGCTTCCAAAAAATGATTAGGCATTATCAAAGAATCCAATCTCTTGTTCTGTGGTTTAATACATAATTGGTGTTCAAAAATATTTGTGGAGTGACAGGAATATTTTTCTGTAGCAGTAGAATTCTCATTGCAGTAAGTTTTAAATCAAATATTTGAGGAACTTAGGCAATGCATGTCCCTTTCATTTAAAATTCTATTGTATAACTGTCAGCTTAATTTAACCAACCAATAACATGTAAAGCTTGAGTATTTATGCTTAGTTTGAGTATTTTTATTTTTCTGGGGGGAAATATTATGAGACCTATTGATTAACTACTGTTTTAAAATTACCAAAGCAGAATACATAGTGACATGAAAAAGTATAAAGGAAATGAGGAAAGGGATGTGGTAAACTGATGTACAAAAGGACAAAAGGAGTGGGGAAAAAAAGAGAGATAAAAGGCTTCACTTTATCTGCTGGTCTTAGTACAGTTTCTCAGATGTGAAGAAAGTGGCTTCACATTGATAACCTCTGGGGCCTATATCAAATCTGGTGACTAAGTCAGTCTCCCTGCAATCTGCTTTGATGTGGAGAAAACACAGTTCAGTTAACTAGAATCAAATTAGCTTATCAAAGTTGCCAGACAAATGTAGACCCCACTGTGTTTGGAAATACAAATGGTTCATCTATTTATTACTCTATCAAACATATTTTTTCTTATATGTAATTCATCATATTTGGCATTTTTACCTTTTCATTTGCTATGGCACCTCTCCTATAAATCTCATGCTTAGAGATACACATAGAAGAAACAATACCTCATCACACATATTACTAAAGGCCAAATGATGGCAGAAAACAAGGTGTGAAATGATGCAGAAGTTGGAATGTGGCACAGCAGAGAAGGACTAGAGTGCATGGGAAAAGCAGCAATTGAGGGTGAAGGCAAACATCTCAGAGGCTGTCATGCTCCACGACAGCTACAGTGGCAAGTCTGTGAATCAGGAGGATTTGACAATACAAATTCAGCATGTCACACGAAGGGAAGATGAGTATTGTTTGGAACCATGTACACTCCATCATATAGGTTAGCAGTGTGTTATGATATGGAAATGTATTTATTGAGCACGTACTATGCTCCAGGTGTTCTTGTGTCCTAAAGACTTCATAAGCTTTATCTCATCTAAAACCCACAATATCCCTTTCTGTTGTTATTTAGTGGCTAAGTTATGTCTGACTGTTTGTGACCCCATGGACTGTAGCTCATCAGGCTCCTCTGTCCATGGGATTCTCCAGGCAAGAATGCTGGAGTGGTTTGCCATTTCCTACTCCAGGGGATCTTCCCTATCCAGAGATTATTAAACCCCTGACTCTTGAGTCTCCTGCATTGGCAGACAGATTATTTACCACTGTGCCACCTGGGAAGCAAGGCGATGGACAGGTGGTTAAAACAATAGTCTGGACTAACAGTGAGAAGGGGAGTGGAAAGAGGAAGGACGTGGATATGATACATCTTTTCAAGGAAGAATTACCAGGACTTGAATTCTAACTGGTTAGAGAGAATAATAGCAAAAACTGGAAACTGGGCCTACATGTTGGTGAGAAGGCTGTAAAAATTAGGTTTTTAATATGACTGCAGGGAGTGGATAGAGAGGGGAAGGCAATAGAGTCACAAAATGGAACTGCTGACGTTGAGTACTGAGACAGGTCACACTGCACCACATCACACAGGATTCTGCTAATCCCATAAGGAATTTCCTTTCAGAGTATTATGGTCGGTCATATCACTATGGCAGTCATGATTATCTTAGCACTTACTATTTTATGATTTATAAAAATATTTTCTTTTCATATTCTTAATCACTCTTCGGCCATTCAATTCAAACTTTCATTTCCACTGATTTCCTGATGGCATGTTTCTAATTGTTTGAAAACAACTGCAATTAATGTGATTTTTGCTTCAGTGGAATACTTCCTGCTGCTGCTGCTGCTGCTAAGTCACTTCAGTCGTGTCCTACTCTGTGCGACCCCATAGACAGCAGCCCATGAGGCTCCCCCATCCCTGGGATTCTCCAGGCAAGAACACTGGAGTGGGTTGCCATTTCCTTCTCCAATGTATGAAAGTGAAAAGTGAAAGTGAAGTCGCTCAGTCATGTCCGACTCTTAGCGACCCCATGGACTGCAGCCCACCAGGCTCCTCCATCCATGGGATTTTCCAGGCAAGAGTGCTGGAGTGGGGTGCCATTGCCTTCTCCGAATGGAATACTTAGGCTATCACAAATTTTTCTGTCAATATATTAGCTATACTAGTGGGTTTCAAACTTTTTTTTTTTGACACAATGTATCTTTAAAAAATTCCCTCACAATCCAGTACACACTTTTATCCAATTGTTATAGCCCACTAAAATAAAACAGTACTAACAATACTTCTGATATTTCAATTCCATCACATTTAAAAATGCTGACTAGATGCAGACTTACATACAGATTGGATACACAAGAAGAGCATACTGTATAGCACAGGAATTATATTCAATATCCTATAATAAACCGAAATGGAAAAGAATATGAAAAAGAATATATATGTGTGTGTGTGTGTGTCTATATATATTCTTATGTTGTTGTTGTTGTTCAGTTGCTAAGTTGTGTCCAACTCTGCGACTCTATGAACTGCAGCACACCAAGCAGGCTTCTCTGTCCATCACTATCTCCCAGAGTTTCCTCAAACTCATGTCCATTGAGTGGGTGATACCATCCATCAATCTCATCCTCTGTTCCCCCCCTTCTCCTCTTGCCCTCAATTTTTCCAGCATCAGGGTCTTTTCCACTGAGTCAACTCTTTGCATCAGGTGGCCAAAGTATTGGAGCTTCAGCTTCACATCAATCCTTCCAAAGAATATTCAGGGTTGATTTCCTTTAGGGTTGACTGGTTTGATCTCCTTGCTGTCCAAGGGACTCTCAAGAGTCTTCTCCAGCACCACAGTTTGAAAGTGTCAGTTCTTTGGTGCTCAGCCTTCTTTATGGTGCAACTCTTCACATCCGTACATGACTACTGAAACAAATATAGCTTTTACTATATGGATCTTTGTTGGCAAAGTGATGTCTCTACTTTTTAAAACACTGTCTAGGTTTGACATAGCTATTCTTCCAAGGGGCAAGCATCTTTTAATTTTGTGGCTGTAGTCACCATTTGCATTGATTTTGGAGCTCAAGAAAATGAAATCTGACACGGTTTCCACATTTTCCCCATCTATTTTCCATGAAGTGATAGGACTGGATGCCATGATCTTAGTTTTTTGAATGTTGAATTTTAAGCCAATATATAAATTATTATATATATGTATGATGTATTACATATATAAAACTAAGTCATACACCAAAACCACAATGTTGTAAAACAACTATGTGTCATTAAAATAAATTTTTACAAAGTGTTGACTGCTGTTGCTGCTGCTAAGTCGCTTCAGTCGTGTCTGACTTTGTGTGACCCCGTAGATGGCAGCCCACCAGGCTCCCCTGTTCCTGGGATTCTCCAGGCAAGAACACGAGTGGGTTGCCATTTCCTTCTCCAATGCATGAAAGTGAAAAGCGAAAGTGAAGTCGCTCAGTTGTGTCCGACTCTTTGCGACCCCATGGACTGCAGCATACCAGGCTCCTCCATCCATGGGATTTTCCCAGCAAGAGTACTAGAGTGGGGTGCCATAAAGTGTTGACTAAAATCCATCACATTTATATCTATAGTGACCCAAAGATTGAAAAACAAAGGCTTAACTGAGAGCTTCAAATAAGATGTAACCATGTGGTCATGGGCCTCTGGTGTCCACACAGAATCTAACATGTAAAGCTTTAGAAATGTTGCAATAGGAAAGAGGGAAGGAATCACATCTTTTGGGTAGATCCTCCATTTTTCTTAAAAAAATATTTGGTAAATTCACTGCATGACTATCTCAGTTTATGCCATCTGCAAACTTAGTAAATTTGTCCCCAAGTCCCAGACAATCCCAACTGTAGCATGAAATCCAACAGCCACAACAAACTGGAGTTTAAAATCATCTGAAGCTCATGGACAGGCAATAGGAGCTATAGATGTAGCCAGAGGAGCTTCAGGTGCTATGGCAAGCACTGTGTCATGGTGACTTCTACATTTTCCAGGACGGGGCCAGGCAACCTCTGTGTATATATGTGTATGTGTGTGTGTGTGTGTGTGCACGCTCAGTGTGTACAATCACACATGGGTATGGGGGGGATGAAAGCAATTTTAGAGTAAGGCAGTGCCTTTGTCTGAAAAGAGAACTCAAATAGAAGACAGGTTTGGCCCTGTGACTTGAATAACAGAACAAATGCTCGATCTCTAATTTTAAAGCTTTATCAAGGATGTCTGCATTTTATTATTCAAGATATCCTAATCAATAATAAAATAGTAGCATCCTGCCTAGAGCCAGCAGCCACTCAATGCCAGACTGAGTCAGCACATTCTTGATCCTGGTTGTATTTGAGTAATTTTGGTATCAGTAGGAAAAAAGGAATTAAATCAGAGATAAAAGACAATAGGATAGCTTTCTTCTTCCTTCTTGAGAACAGATTTGGATTCCCCGACAGTTGGACTAGATCTGCTCGGGCAGTTCTGTGCCCCTGCTGACATGATAACTGTTTCCATCCTTGGAGGAGGAGCAGAAAGCCAGCCCTCCTTCCTCCTCACTCATTTCCTGCCAACCCTGCAAAGAGCTCTAGGAAAAGTAATTGTGCAACCCCCTACTCAGCTGTTTATTTCTTCCTTAATGAAACAGACCTTTGTTTGTCTCCTTGTCCATGTCAACAGGAATAACAAACTGTAATGTTGTCACTGTAATGCAATCTGGGTTATCAGACTAGTTAATATTTGCCAACACATTTCATAAAAAAAGAGAAATTCAAAACCCCAACCTGCTTAACTGATCTTAACAGTGGGTCAGTTTCATGTGGAGCTCTCAGTTCCATAATGTTTACAATTAACGTAGGCCAGGCAGACTTAATTTTAAGGGAAGGTTCTCTGAGCCTTAACTTGTCTCAAGGGGCTTGAATCCAGGAAATTCTCGCTTAAAAACAGAATTACCTGTCTCAGAGCTTAGAGCTATTTTGTCCCTCTGCCATATAGCAAATAATAGAGTATTTTTGATACTAACAATGAATTTAGTAACCATTCTCATATTTATTGATCACCTACTATATACTAGGTATAATCATGTATAATTATACTTTATACAATTCTTACTCCTTGTATTTATTCTACCGTCTATGCACTGATTTTTTTAAAAATTGATTTAAAACATTTTATTGAAGTGTAATTGACTTACAACATTTTATTAGATTCAAGTATATGACATAGTGATTCAATTATTTTTATAGCTTATACACCATACAAAGTTATTGTGATATTACTGACTATATCTCCTGTGTTGTACATTACATCCCCATGACTTTTTTATTTTAGAACTGGTAGTTTGTACCTCTTAATTCCCTTTGCCTATTTTGCGCATCCTCTGAACCCCTTAGCCTCAGGGAGCAACCATCAGTTTGTTCTATTTGTTTCCATTTTCTTACATTTGTTTAATCTTTTAGATTCCACATATAAATTAAAATATACACTGATCTTTAGGTTCCTTTCAGAATACTTATTTTAATTAAATTATTATAGTTTTGGTAATGATATTCTAATTCACATTTTAATGCAACCTGTCTTAATTAGAGATTCATTTTGTTAATTACTGTTGCACTTACACTTCTGTTGTTGCTTAGAATTTGGATTTTCCTTTTCCTTATTATTTATATATGAAGAAAGACTAGCTGAAAATGATACCCTCAGTAGGTAGTTTTCTTTTTAAAAAATTTTATGCAATAGAAATAGATATATTGATATAATATCCTTTTTATAAAAACATGTAAAAATAGCATGATGGGCTATGGTGAATGATGAGGAAAAGGATAGAAGTGGGGTAGAAGGAAAAAGAGAAATTAATTATTTTATTAACTGACAAGACAGAGTCCTTTAAAGACCAATACTCATAAACTAAAATGAGTTGAGAGCTACAATTAATTCAGCCATCACTAATAACTGTAACTAAATTTTAGAATATATAATATTTAAAGGATAAATTTTTCTAATCTTCAGAAATACTATTAAAATTTTTAAAATTCAGATTTTATTTTTTTAGAGTAGTTTAAAGTTTACAGCAGATTGATAAGAAGATATAGAGATTTTTTTTATATACCTCTGTCCCCACGCATGCATAAAGTCCCCCACCATCAACATTCCCCACCAGAGTGGAGTGGCATATTTGTTATAATCAATGAACCTTCATGTACACATCATCCAATGTCTATAGTTTACATTAGGGCTCGTTCTTGGTGTTGTATATTCTGTGGGTTTGTACAAATGTATAACGATGTGTTTCCATCATAAGGGGAAGCACACAGAGTTGTTTCAGTGTTCTGTTTCACTCGGTGCTCCATCTGTTCATTCTTCCTTTCCCTGCCTTCTTTTTTAGTATATGTGCTCCAGAAGCAAGCACCCTCCCTGTCCTTCTAATCCCTGGAAAACACTCATCTTTTTATTATCTCCATAGTTTTATCTTTTCCAGAATGTCATATAGTTGGAATTTTACAGTATGTAGACTTTTCAGATTGGCTTCTTTCGTTTAGCAATATGTATTTAAGGTTCTTCCATGTATTTTCATTTCTTCTTAGCACTGAATAATATTCCATTGTCCAGATAAACCATTACATTCACCTACTGAAAGATGTGTTGGTTGCTTCCAAGTTTGGGTAATTATGAATGAAGCTGCTATACGCACCCATGTGGAGGTTTTTGTGTAGCTATGAGTTTTCAACTTATTTGAGTAAATACCAAAGAGTGCGACTGCTGGATTGTATGTTAGGAGTATGTTTAATTTTGTAAGAAATTGAAACTATCTTTCAAAGTGGTTGTACCTTTTTGCATTCCATCAGCAACTGAGCGACTTCCCTTTCACTTTTCACTTTCATGCATTGGAGAAGGAAATGGCAACCCACTCCAGTGTTCTTGCCTGGAGAATCCCAGGGACGGGGGAGCCTGGTGGGCTGCCGTCGTATGGGGTCGCACAGAGTTGGACACGACTGAAGTGACTTAGCAGCAGCAGTAGCAGCAGCAATGAATGAGAGTTCTTATTCCACATCCTCACCAGCCTTTGGTGTTATTTTGATTTTTTTGGATTTTCGTCATTCTGAATGATGTGTAATGGCATCTGGTTGTTGTTTTAATTTGCATTTCTCTAATGAAGTATGATGTGGAGCAGCTTCTCATATGCTTATCTCCTCTTTGTATATTTTCTTTGGTGAAGTGAAGATTTTTGGCTCATTTTAAAATCAGATTGTTTGTTTCCTCATTGAATTTTAAGAGTTCTTTGTATATTTTGAGTTAACAGTCATTTTCCAGATATGTCTTTTAAAAATATTTTCTCCTAATCTGTAGTTGGTCTTCTCATTCTCTTGGCATCATCTTTCATAGAGCATAAGTTTTTAATTTAAATGAAGTTCAGTTTACCAATTCTTTCTTTCATGGATTGTGCCTTTAGTGTCATATCTAAAAGGTCATCACCATACCCAAGATCATCTGAGATTTCTCCTCTGTGATTTTCTAGGAGTTTAATAGTTTCACATTTTGCATTTAGGTCTATGATCCACCATTTTGAATTAGTTTTTGTGAAAGGTGCAAGGTCTGTATCTGGACTAACTTTTTGCTTACCTTTGCTCTTTTCTTGATGATCAGTTGACTATATTTATTTGGGCCAAAATCTGAACTCTGATGACATTACATTACTCCATTGATTTATTTGTCTGTTCTTTAACCAAGATCAGACTGCCTTGATTATTGTACCTTCATAGGAAGCCATGAAATTTGGTAGCATCAGTCCTTCAATTTTGTTCTTCTTTAATATTGTGTTGGCTATTCTAGGAATTTTGCCTCTCCACATAAACTTTAGAATCAGTTTGGCAAGATCACAAAATAACTTGCTGAGATTTCAATTGGTGTTGCATTAAATTTGTAAATCAAGTTGGGAAGAACTTGCATTTTGCCATTTTTGAATCTTCCTATCCTTGAACATGAAAATATCTCTTCATCTGATTTCATTCACCAGAGCCTTATAGCTTTCCTCATAGAGTTTCTACATATTTTGTTAAATTTATACTCAAGTATTTCATTTGGGGGAGGCTAATATAAATGGTGGTTAGTTTCTTTTGATAAACTAGACATTGCTCTTATGTTTCTCTATAGAAAAACAAGTAATCTGCTACACATGAGAAGTATATCCTCCCCTCACTCACCCCAAAGCCTCTTAAAGTAAAAGAGAAGAAACATAAATGTACTAGAAAATAACGTGAATTCTTCATAATCTGTAAAGAAATGGGGAAAGACCAGTCACAGATTATTATTATTATTGTTGTCAGGCGAATTGTCATTGTTTCCTAGCCTCTTCTCTGAGATCCCTATGAAAGGAAGTCAAAGCTGGTGGATCATTTCTCCCACTTTCATTTGTAGAGTGGATATGTTAGCTGGGAGACGCTCTACCTGCCAAGAATCCAGCAGCAAGAATTGTGCTCCTGCAGCTTCAGTTTGAACATATATTTAATATTCCCATAATGGATAGAGGGAAGATATACTCATAAAATGATAGCATATAAGAATACATGTCAAAAGTAAGGCTGGATATGATAATGTAAGACCAGATACTATAAAACTCCTAGAGAAAACATAGAACATTTTTTTATATAAACTGCAGCAATAATTTTTTTGGATTCATCTCCTAGAGTAATAAAAATAAAAGCAAAAATAAACAAATACGACCTAATCAAATGTAAAAGCTTTTGCACAGCAAAGGAAACCAGAAACAAAACAGGGCAACCTACAGAATGGGAAAAACATATTTTCAATTGATGTGATTGACAAGGGATTCATTTCCAAAATATACAAACAACTCATATAGCTCTATATCAAAAAAACAAATAGCCCAATCAAAAAATGGGCAGATGTCAACAGACATTTCTCCAAAGAAGACATACAGATGTCAAATAGTCACATGAAAAGGTTCTCAACATTGCTGATTATAGAGGAACGCAAATCAAAACTACACGAGATATCACTTCGTACCACTCAGAACGGTCATTATCAAAAAATCTACAAATAATAAATGCTGGAGAGGGTGTGGAGAAAAGGGAACCATCCTACACTGTTGGTGCGAATGTAAACTGGTGTTGCCTCTATGGAGGACAGTCTGGAGCTTCCTTAAGAAGCTAAAAATAGTTGCCATATAATCCAGGAATCCCACTCCTGGGCATATATAAAAAAAAAAAAAACTAATTCAAAAAGATACATGTACTCAAGTGTTCATAGCAGCACTGTTTACAATAGTCAGGACATAGAAGCAACCTGTGTTTATCAACAGATAAATGGACAAAGAAGATGTGGTGTATATACATATATAGAGATGTGACATGCATATATATCACACTGGTTTTTTTTTTTTTCCCTGAGAAAAACCCAAACAAACCTTCTGGCCAACTTGCAGTATTGCCAAAGTGCAATATATACCACTTGCAACAATATGGATGGACCTAGAGGTTATCATACTAAGTGTAGTAAATCAGACAGAGAAAGATAAATATCATATGATCTCACTTATATGTGAAATTTAAAAAGATGACACAAACTTATTTACAGAATAGAAATGGACTCACAGACACAGAAAACAAACTTATAGTTACTAAAGAGAAAAGGTGGGCAGGGAGGGATAAATTAGGAGTTTGGGATTGACAGAAGCACACTGTTATACAGAAAGTAGATAAACAAGAAGGATACTGTATCGCACAGGGAAATATATTCAATATCATGTAATAGCCTATAATGGAAAGAAATCTAAAAAAGAATACATGTATATATGTCTATGTATAACTGAATCATTTAAAAAAAAAGTATTGTGGCAAATATGCTTATTTGGGGGCTTCTCTGGTAGCTCAGCTGGTAAAGAATCCACTTGCAATGCAGGAGCTGCTACTGCTGCTAAGTCGCTTCAGTCACGTCCGACTCTGTGCGATTCCATAGACCGCAGCCCACCAGGCTCTTCTGTCCCTGGGATTCTCCAGGCAAGAATACTGGAGTAGGTTGCCATTTCCTTCTCCAATACATGAAAGAGAAAGTGAAGTCACTCAGTCGTGTCTGACTCTTCGTGACTGGGATTTTCCAGGCAGGCGTACTGGAGTGGGTTGCCATTTCCTTCTCCAGCAATGCAGGAGGCCCTGGTTCAATTCCCGGGTTGGGAAGATCCCCTGGAGAAGGGATAAGCTACTCATTCCAGTATTCTAGTGCTTCCCTGGTGGCTCAGATGGTAAAGAATCCACCTGCAATGCTGCAATCACACTCCACGGACTGAGAAGCCTGGCGGGCTGTTGTCCATGGGGTCTCAGAGAGTTGGACACAATTGAGTGACTAAGCACACACACACACACATGCTTGTTTGGGCAGACCTAAACATAACACTTTTTTAATATCTTTTTTCCTTTTCAACAGTTCATTCTGATTCATAAGCTTCTCACACATTTTGGGAAGGGCTTCCAGCCCAAACAAAGAAATTTTCTCCCAGAACCTTTAAAGTTGGGGAGTGTTTTGACTCAGAAGTGTCCATTCTCCATCACAGTGGCTTTTGAGATCACAGCTGAATTCTCAAAATGTTTTAGCAATTTTAGATTCTAGCCCAAATGGTGAAGAAAGTAGCCACTGTTCCCTCTTTTTGTGGGTTAACCTCTCAGAAGTGGTAGATTCTGCCCTTGTGGGGTCTGTGTCTATGTGGGAGGCAAGATGACCCCCAGGGAAAGGCATGAGAGATCTGCAAAAGCAGAACATCTGTCCCCAAGGGACAGTCTGGAGTCTACACACTGTGCATTCCAGGAGAGAGGCGAGGAACCCCAGGGAACACAGGCTGAAGTCTTCTGCTTCTGAACCATTGTACTTTCTCGTGCAGATATTGTTCTATGTGGCTGCCTGCCCTTCACTGCTCCACCTGTCAGATCTTCAACTTGGATTTTCTCCTTTTGTCATGGGATCTTGGAGAGTCAGTCCACAATGGTGACCTTTTGATTACTTGTCTGCAGTAATCAGACAAGAAAAAATTGTCATGTTTGTCTGCTGGGCCATCTGCTGGGCCTTAGTCATTTCAAACTCCTTTTTTCCATCCTCTGTCCTTGGGTTCTGAAACTCCTGGATATATAATATTTTCTTGTCACTAGTTGCTCATGATTTGACTCATAAGCCTTCAGCCCTGCATTCCACCCAGCCTCATACTGTCATCACTGGTGCCCTTGACATATGTGAATCCAGAACACTTTCTGGCTTCATCTTAGTTGACCTCTTAGCCAAATTCAACACATGAATGTTTCTTCTTTGAAATGTGTTTCTCCTTTAGCCTCTATGACCCACAGATTATTTGGTTTTCTTCTGTATTTTTGTCCAGACAGCCTTGGGTAGCTTTTTTTCCTTAGTTCTAACTGCCAGAGTTTGTTAGATTTATTCCTTGGCTTTTTTCACTATCCCCTATTTTCCTTTAAAGGAGATCTGAATCCTATCGCTTTATCAGCCTCCTTATCTTTGCTGCAATACTGCTGTTTAACAAACTACTCTAGAATTCAATGTCAGACAGCCATGAGCATTTTCTGCCTGAGGAAATTGAGACTCAGAGAGAAATACTACCTTCTTATAGGGGACATAAGTGACATAAGCCTTCAAAATCTGATGCTCTGGTCACTGCATTTTCTACTGTTTTATGAACTTAGGAAGGAACTATCATATCCATCTCATTTCTATCAATAGACAATGTGGAGTTATCACATTTCAAAATGATTTTTAAAAATTCACCTATATTTGTTTTCTAAAATTTTGTACAAATATGCCATTAATGTCTCTTTCCAACCTCCTTTATCTGATACTTAAATGAGAACTTTCATCTCTCTCTAAACCATTGTAGTGGTCAATCCCTATGAAAGTATTAATAACATGAGATATTCAAGTTTAGTATAATATCATATAATGTTACTCACTTGGAATGAAGGAGGTATCCATAAAGATTCCTTGGTGGTGCACAGAAACAGATGGTCCTGACTAGCTTACAGAGAAGGGGAATTTATCAGAAAAGTAATAACAGCACCTAGAGCACTTCCTTTGAGTAGATACCATTCTACGCATTAAAATCATCAATTCCTAGAGAACCCTTATATATAGGTATCATCACTAGTCTCACAGATGTGGAAACCAAGGCACAGAGAAGTTAAATGGTAACTTGCTCCAAATCACACAATTAGAGCGTGGCTAGTCTGGATTTGAACCCAAGCCATGTGGTTCCCAGAGTTTGGCACTATAGCCTATCAGAAGACACAGGGTGGTCGTAGAATGGAAGAGAAGGCTACAGAAGCAGGGTAGAAGAGGGAAGAAACCAGGGTATGGTAAAGAACTGTCAGTGGGGTAAGTTATTTCTAATCACCCCTACCGCCATCTCCAAAACCCCTGCCTGCATCAATTAAATGCTCCAGATGCAAAGCCTAAGGAGAGAGGCATAATTGACCTTGCCTGGAGGAGGATGGGTCCCCTCATGTGATAGTTCTAAGGTTTGGGAAAGGTAGCCAGCAAAACATGCTCATTTCATGGAGAATGAAAGATATTTATTCATATAACACAATGACCACATAGCAGCTCTATGAAAGATCCCACAACTGTCTTAGAACATGTCCTCATAGACTTCTTTATTTGGGAGAGATGTCCCTACTCATTTCCCACCTTCTACCTCAGTCCCAAGGCCACTCTGTAGACCTCATATTCTCCCACTTGAATTGAATCACAGCATGTTTAAATCTCCATCAGGTGAAAACTCTTCTCTAACCCCATGGAGCTACTGATTCCACCAGAGCTCTGATTCCTCACAATCCACCATCTTGAAATGACAGTCCATGATCCCTACATATCTCCCTTCCTGTAGAGTCACTTCCAGATCACCATGGTCTTTTTTTCATCCTCTGTCATTCCTGTCATCCCACCAACACTGCCCTTGCTAAACCCACCAATGATTGTATTTTGCCAAAACAAACACTTTTCTCTCTCTATCTTTGTAGACTTCTCAGCAGCATTGACAGTCTGAACACCTTGTCCTTCTGGAAGCTCTCTTATCTGTGATATGCTCTCCTTGGGTTTTCCTCTCTTTTCTATAGACGTCTCCTTCATAATGCAGTCTTTGGCGCCCCCCCCCCCTTTTTTTTCTCAGTTAATTTCCTAAATGTTGGCATTTCTCAGAACTCCTGCTTGTCTCACTTTTTACTTTCAACTTGAGGGGCACCATTACTTATATGTTCATGAATCTCAAATCTTAAGCCAGAATTGTCAATCTCCAAAACAGCAGTCCTCCGCTTAGAAGTGTTATTATCTCTGCTGCTGCTGCTGCTAAGTCGCTTCAGTCGTGTCCGACTCTGTGCGACCCCATAGACAGCAGTCCACCAGGCTCCTCCATCCTTGGGATTCTCCAGGCAAGAACACTGAAGTGGGTTGCCATTTCCTTCTCCGATGCATGAAGATGAAAAGAGAAAGTGAAGTCACTCAGTCATGTCTGACTCTTAGCGACCCCATGGACTGCAGCCTACCAGCCTCCTCCGTCCATGGGATTTTCCAGGCAAGAGTACTGGAGTGGGGTGCCATGGCCTCTCAAGTAGGTTCAAATGCTAACATACCTTGATCTCTAATCATGTTTCTTCTTTTCTGCTAGCTAAGCGAATGTCACCTCCTTCTCCTCACATAGAGCCGGAAACTTCAAAGCTACTCTTGTCTCTCTGTTCTTCTCCCTCACACCCAACTACCCACCATGTCTTAGAGATCCTGCTTTTTAAATATCTCCTCTGCCGACCACTTTCTCTCGAATCTCCCTCCTGCTGATGTGATGTAGGCACTTATCACTTCTTGCCAGAATTATTTCAAGGACTTCCTATATAATCGCTCTATCTCCAATCTGTACCTTCTATTCTCCGCACTGCTGCCAGGAAGAATTTTCTAAAATGCAAATATAATCATCTAACTTCCAGAATTAAAATCCTTCTGTGACACCCACACATTCCATGAGGAAATTCAAATTCCTAAGCTTGGCACACAAAACTCTTTGTGATGAAGCTCCTGTTGCCTCTAAGCCTCATAACTTGTTAGGATCTCCAGAGCCTCTTAATCCAACCATAGACAAGCATCCATGATGCTTCCCATTTCTTGAATGTCCTCTGTACTCTCAATACTGTCGCTAAAATTCAGGTCCACCCATAACCTGTGAATGTGAGCTTAACCCACAACTAGCGTCTTTGTAGATATAATCAAGTTAGGAAGAGGTCACACTGGGTTAGGTTAAGTCCTAAATCCAATATGACTAGTTCATTAAGAAGAGGGGAAAATGGACCTAGACACAAATACCGGGGAGAAGCTCCTGTGAAGAGACAGGAGCAGAGCCTGGAGTGATATGTTTACAATCTGAGCACTGTTGGCAACCACCAGAAGCTAGGAGAGGGACATGGAAAAGATTCTTAGAGCCACCAGAAAGAACCAACTCTGCTGACACCTTGGTCTCAGATTCTACCGTGCAAAACAGTGAGAGAATAAATCCCTGTTGTTTCAAGCCACCCACTTTGTGGCATTTTGCTATGACAGATCTAGGAAACTAATACAGTCTTCCTAACTCTTTATTCCCTTGTGAACCTCAGTTCAGCTCAGCATCTCCTCCTCTGGGTAACTTTTTTAGACCTCTCTCACCCTAAGCGTTTCCCAACCCCTGATTTAGATACCTCCCCTCTGTTCTCATTGCATCTCTACGCACCTGCATAGCCCCTTTATAAGGTATTGCTTTGCTGTCAAACACTGATTTTTGTTCCTTTGTTTTTATTTGTTAAGCAGTAAGGTCTAGGAGGATAAAGAGAGTGCCTACCTGGTAGGCCTGGTATCCTCCCTAGCACTGGCAAGAAAAAAAAAAGCGTGCAGTTAACACTGGTAAAAGTGTAACATGCCTCAAAAGAAGTGTGCTTTTATTTCCTTCAAATAGAAAGTTATAAATCATCAAGTAGAGTGGACATAAGTTAATGGGAAAATAAGATCTCACATTAAACCAATAATGTGCAATGTATTGCCAACAAAACCACTTTAACATAAGGGAAGAGCTGTTTCTATTATTGAAGTTAGTTTTATTCACTAGCTATGATGAGAACCATGTCCATGCCATCTCAACTCATGAACTGTTTGCTCTGCATTTTTATTCACGGCTTTGACTAGCAGTTTTTTTTAACAAAGATAAACATTCTATATCTTTTTTAAACAATAAAATAAATGGAATCCAGGAAAGTTTACATCATGCCTTGTCAGCCTGACCATGAGCAGTTGTGTTCTCTCTCTTGCTTCAGCAGTGCATATCCTTTATTGGGATAAACCCACCGGTTTAGAAGAATTCATTAAGAAAGGATCAATCCAAAATGTGTAGGCGCTAGCCTGAGAACTTACTTTGCAGATGTGTTGGTGCTTTTCATTAAAAATGACCTCTTCATGGCCTGAAGTGGCTTAGTGGGCTAAGTGGGCTAATCAATTCCCACTTGATTATCATGGGGATTATGAATTTATGTCACAAATTGCACAAATCTGTGGAAATTCACCTAATAAAGTTATAACGAGCTGGACTTGTTTGCTTTTAAGAATTCATTAATATAATAATTTGTCATACATGCAATTATATTACTCTCAGATGGTAATGGAGGCCATTTTTTTCTGAAAGTGATAAGAACGTCACCCACATCTGCTCTGGCTTAAGAAGACCACATGTTATTAGGATTAACAAAGCTTGCCAAGGGCCTCAGCATGTAGCTTTGTAAAACCTCTTGCTTAACTGAAGGCTATAAGATGAGATGAAGGCAGGGCCTTCACAGTAATTATTTTTGTATCTATTCAACTCTTATACAGCTAAATAAAGGGCCTGAAGTACTAAATATGAAACATACTATTTTTTTTTAGCTATTTAAAAATTTTTTAACATACACTAGTGCTGGGCCTGTGGTAGGTACCAGAGAGACACAGAAATGAGCAAAACTTCGTTCCGGCCTATAGGGGTTGGCATCTGCTGGGGACAGAGGCAATTTAAGTGCCAGAGATTTCAACAGGAACACAAGAGGAAAAAGACTCATTCCGATCTGTGCAATCAGTGGAAATAACCACACAGATCATGGTACACACAAAGTGGACTTTGAGAACAGTTCCAGGTTTAATGAGGAATAAGGGGGAAGGAGAAATGGTAAGTCATTAGGCACTTTAAAAGGTGGAAATAATGTTATTTATATGTGTTTATATATGTGACATTTAAACGTGTATGCTGTTGCTGCTAAGTTGCTTCAGTCGTGTCCGAACCTGTGCGACCCCATAGACGGCAGCCCACCAGGCTCCCCCATCCCTGGGATTCTTCAGGTAAGNGGTGGAAATAATGTTATTTATATGTGTTTATATATGTGACATTTAAACGTGTATGCTGTTGCTGCTAAGTTGCTTCAGTCGTGTCCGAACCTGTGCGACCCCATAGACGGCAGCCCACCAGGCTCCCCCATCCCTGGGATTCTTCAGGTAAGGACACTAGAGTGAGTTGCCATTTCCTTCTCCAATGCATGAAAGTGAAAAGTGAAAGTGAAGTCGCTCAATCGTCCAACTCTTAGCGACCCCATGGACTGCACCCCACCAGGCTCCTCTGTCCATGGGATTTTCCAGGCAAGAGTACTGGAGTGGGGTGCCATCATTAATTCATTCATCAAACATTACCTAGCTTTTGCTACATCCCAGGCACTGACAGTATCATGATAAATATACCAGTTCTCACCTTCAGGAAGTTCCTCCCTAGGGGGTAAGGAAGAAACAAAAAGGGATGATTGGACTATAATATAATGAGCTTCATGAAAAAATGAGATACAGGGCATTAGGAGATCACACTGTTGGTGAAACTGAGAGAGGGCCTACCTAGGGAATCTGAGTGTAAGTGACAGCAAAGCTGCCTTGAAACTCAAGCAGGAATCCTCAACGGCATATTAACAAACCGAATCCGACAATATATAATAGAGATCATACATCATGGTTAAGGTAGACTTATGCCAGAGACACAAGGATGGTTCAGTATGTGCAAATCAATCAATGTGATACACCATATTAATAAAGGGAAGGATAAAAATCACATAAGCATCTCAATAGACACAGAAAAGGCATCTGACAAAATTCAGGATAAAGACTCTCATCAAAGTGAATACAGAGGGAACATATGTCAACATGACCACACCAGTCAGAATGGCTATCATTAAAAAGACTACAAATAATAAATACTGGTGAGGATGTAGCGAAAAGGGAACTTGTGTAACCTTGGGTGGGAATATAGATTCGTGCAGCCACTATGGAAACTTGTATGCAGTTTCCTCAAAAAACTAAAAATAGAACTATCATACGATTCTGCAATTCCACTTTGGGTATATCCAGAAAAAGACAAAAACACTAATTAGAAAAGATACATCCACCTCAATGTTCAGAGCACACTATTTACCATAGGTAAGATATGGAAGCAACTCAAATGTCCATCAACAGACGAATAAAGAAGATGTGGTAAAAATAGGTAATGGAATATTACTCAGTCATAAAAAAGAATGAAATAATGTCATTTGGAGCAATATGATGGACCTAGAGAATATTAGGATTAGTGAAATAAGTCAGAGAAATACAAATACTATATGATATTACTTAGATATAGAATCTAAAAAATAAAACAAATGTAAGTAGCAAAACAGAAAAGACTCATAGATACAGAAAGCAAACTAGTGGTTACCAATCGGGAGAGGGGAGGGAGTACAAATCATGGGCATGAGATGAACAGATACAAACTACTAAGTATAAAATAGATTATATTTTAGGGAATTATCACCACTGTCTTATAATAACTTGTAATAACTCTAATGGAGATAATCTGTAAAAGTACTGAATCACTATGCTGCATATCTTAGACTACCATAATATTGTAAATCAACTATATCTCAATTTAAAAAAAATAAAGTTGAGCAGGAGTTGTCAGTGAAAGGGAGAGGGCATTTCATGTGCACACTGAGAACAACTCATGGACAGATGTTAGAAGAGAGAGAGAGCTTGTTGGCAGGAGTGGTTGACGGTGGGGCGGGGTTGGAACAATGCATTGTTGAGCATTGCTGGAGCTCCAGATCAGGGCTGATAGTGCAAAGCAGCCATCTGTCAAGAAGTGAGACTAAAGGCAGCAACAAAGTGAGACTGCGCAGGGCTTTTCCCCTTGCTAACAGGCAGTCACTGAGGGCTTGACAGGGCAGGTGTGTGAAGACTGGAGGGAGAAGGACCTTTCAGAAGGTGACTGCACAAGGCACTGAGAGAACCAGGGTATGGTCACAGGCACAGGGAGGAAGGGACGGATCTAGAAATACTGAAGCTATGAAGTCTCCTGTGCACCATGACTGACTGGATGTGAAGGATGAGTTAGCTGGGCTATCCAAGATGTCAAGATGAGGCAGTACATTAGCAGGTAAGTGCTGTGATGAAGGTGCTCATAAGACACCATATAAGTCTGTGAGGGAAGGGACCCCACCCCCTTCAGGAGGGTTCTGAAAAGCTTTGCTGAGCAGGATGACCCCTGAACTGAGACCTGAAGAGTGAAGAGCTAGCCACGCGAAGGAAAGGGTGGAAGGGAAGAGGTCACTCAAGGCAAAGGAAACAGCATGAGCAGAGGCAGGAGCCTGAACACGATGTGTTAGAGAACTACTAGCACTTTAGAGGTATGCGGACCTTATCTTTGAGAGACACTTCTCTGTGGGAGAGCCTCCATTAGCAAGATTGTTAAGAATTTTCTAGAATCTGATGATCTGGATTCACACCCAGCTTGCCACTTGGCCTTGGGTAAATGACTTAACTCCTCGTGCCTAGAGCTTATAACACAGGGACGGAAGTAGCATCTACCTCATGGGGTTGTTGTGAGCTCTTGGAAGAAGGCTTTGCACACAGTGTTGGTTAGCAGCAGCAGCGACATATGCAGTGTTAGTCACAGTACAACTGCTTATAGTGTCTTACTAATAAACTTACTGCCAGGTAACCTTCCAAGTCCACTGCCCCTTCCCCGACCCCTTCCCTTACTCCATCCACTCCATAATCACAGAACAACCAAAGATCATGGTCCATAACTTGACATTTTAATTCTGAAAATATTTTGGAACCTTAGGCTGCACTGAAAAGATCTCAATTCTTGACTCTGTCCTCCAATGCACTTCTTTGTGCTTTTCTCAAATCTTACTATGTCCTTTCTGCATAATTATTCCCAAAAGAAATGATCAAGATTCACCTTTTATACAAAATGGAATTGACAGATTGGGGAAAAGGCACATAAAGTAATTCAGCATCCAAGAACTGGCAGAGAAACTGGGTGTTTGGTAGGGAATCTCTATGAGCAAGGAGCTCATTAAAATATCCACTCTTTGCCTAAATCTCTAACTCTGCTACTCCAGCTGCTTAATCTATCCTCAGTGGACAAGGAAGTCATACACCAGTTTTCCACTTAGATACATCATTTCCTAGCTTGACTTCATCAGTTGCTTATCTTTTCAGCTCTTTCCCTTTTTCTTTTGCAAAATATCTATATATCTTTTTCTTTGACAGACATTTTCCACACTCACTCCTTTTTTTTTAATAGAAAGAATATATTTTCCTCATGTAATTACACATAAAAATTAAGAGGACACAATACTTAAGTAGTTGTCATGTTCTCTGAATGTTTTAACAGAAGTTTTAAAAGGAATTATCAATAAAAGTCAAGGATACTGGTTTGCACAACACAAAAATGATCATTTCCAAAGCTGAACTGCTTCAACAAAATTGTGGTTTTCTGCTGATAATCTTGTTAAAGTTATACAGATAACAGTATCAGGTGGGTGATGCTCATTATAACCATTCTATCATGATGACCCAGAAATCTTGTCCTCAGCTTTTTGATTCCTCATACTCCAGCTGGGACTGACTTCAGACAAGCTTTGATATTTCTCTTCCAGCAAAATTCACCTTTTATTGATGCTTTCTTGTATTCTGTCTTTATCACATCAGATAAAGGTTCTTTTCATCTGAGAACCTACCTCATAATTGGAAAGCTTACTTTAAAAAAATACTGTGGATCCTTTGCCCTTTTTTTCAATTTAAAAATGTGACTCCAGCTTCAATGTATTTGCATTTTCTATGTACATTTCCTCTTATACATCATAAATACATTCCTATTTTAATTTTATCTCTTATCATTGGTTCCAGGAGTTTTTTGACTTTCAGAATGAGTAGAAAACAAAAACCTCAAGGAGGAAAAGTCACCAGGTACTGACTGGGAAATATATGCTTTATTTCATTATATTAAAGATGCTTTAAATATGATAAATATCTTAGATACAATAAAGCCACTTCAAAAAAACAACTGTTAATTTTAGAAGGATTTAGAAGTACCACAAAAATACTTAAAAGCAAATTATTATTATATTTTACTCTACTATGCTATTCTCAAATTCCTGAAGAATTTCAACACTGAACTCAATGGAAAACTGAACTAAGTAAACATTTATTGAGGAGTCCTATGTTTAAGGCATTATGTTAAGTTTGGGGGGTGGGCTGTGCCAAAAAGCTGGCTGATAGGCTCTAGAACTGAACACTTTAAGGAAGATATACCTCTAAGAACAACTACCGTACTAGGCTTGTAAAGGAAAGTGCTAGGAGAGTACAGGAGGGCAAATGTTCAATTGACATTAGAGTAAAATTCTAAGGCTTTTTGCAAGTGTTGGTAAAGATTTTAAGCAACACGTATAATGTTATTTCCTTAAGCCTTGACATTTTGGGGTTATATGTTATTAGAAATTAGTCTACTGTGGCTTACACATTTGAACTGACTAAACTGGATGGTGTGCTATTTCATAGCACATGGTAAAGATGTTAGTTGAGGGTTTAAAGTTGAGTTTTGGGAGTGAGGAGACAGCCTAAGGAAAGATTCAAAGATGGGAAATTATAGACTTACTATGGTCCATTATGCCTGGAACTTAAGAGTATATAAAGGAGGAGAGCTGGGAGTTGTGTGAAAATGGGGTATGGGTTGGGATATTCATTGGGAAATATGGCCCAAGTCTATTATGAATATACTTCAGTGCCAGGTTAAGAAATTTAATTTTATTCTAGAAATTATTTCAAAGCCCTATACTTTGAAATAAGTAAAAAATAAATCACTAACTAAAATGTAGAATGAAAGTACAGAAAGAAATGTGTATATTTAGAGATGTTTCTGAAAATTCAGCAAATCATAATAAATCCTAAAGTTAAGAAAGATTGATGATCTTAATTTATCTACTTAAAAATAATTGTAATATATAGTGGGACTATATGTAACTTTGTTCTGTATTTTCCAAGTCTCTTGTAAATGTGTTATCATACTTTCGTAATTTAAAAAATAAAAAAGAGAAAAGAAGAGAAATATTGATGAGCTGGTTCCATGATAACCTTGATTTTTACTGATTGCTATCTAGAAGAAAATGTGCCTGGTTTCAGTGTTGGGGCAGCAACTCATATCAAATGATGACAAAAGGGTGTTATCAATTTCTTTGGGAGGTCCCATAGTCTTTTTTAACTGACATATAGTTGACCTACAATATTATGTTAGTTTTAGAATTATACTACACAGTGATTCAGCATTTGCATATACCATACAATGATCACCACAAGTTAGTAACCATCTGTCACTATACAAAGTCATTACAATATTATTGACGATCTTTGTTATGCTGTATATTACATCCCAGTGGCTTATTTATAACTGGAGATTTGTACCTCTTAATCTCCTTAACCTATTTTGCCCCCTGCATCCCTTCCCTCTAGCAATCACCCATTTGTTTTCTACTTATTTGTCTAGTTTCATTTCATTTTGTTTCATTTTTTAGGCTCCCACATATAAGCGAGATCATACAGTATTTGCTTTTTTATCCACTTTTTTTCACAGTAATCTCTAGATCCATCAACGTGGTCAAAAATAACAAGCTTTCGTTTCTATGGCTGACTAATATTCCATTATGTATTCAGTTGACTCTTGAACAGTGTGGTTTTGAGCTGCTCAGGTCCACCTATATACAGATTTTTTTCATTATAAATAAAGTGCTACACAGTCTTTTAGGGGTTGGCATTGCCTACTGGTGGGCAAGGCTGTGTCCCTAGCACCAATAGGTTATAGAGACAATTCCAAAATAGTGATTGCCAACGCTGATGTTATCTTGGTAGAATGAGTTCCCAAAGAAGGCTCCCAGGAGGAGTCCCAGTTGCCTCCTGTTTTTCCAGGAGGCTCTCCAAGATCATCAAGGAGGTTTGACCCTGGCTTCTTTCAAACTGCTGCCTGTGCCAGGACTCAGAGAAGCTGATAAGGGGCTATTATGCTGTGATCTTTCAAGATCCTCATGGCTCTGAAATTCAGTGGCACATTACTCTATGTATTTAAATGATTAATCAAAAATTAATTGTAGAGGGAAAAAAATTGTAGAGGGAAAGTGGCCAAGATGGCAGAGTAGGAAGACTCTGAGCTCACCTCCTCCCACAGACACACCAAACTTATAGCTACTTACAGAGCAACTATCCATGAGAACATCCTGAAGACATGCAGAAATGATTTCCACAACTAAAGACACTAAGGAGAAATCACAGCAATATAAGTAGGAGGAGCAGACACACAGTATAGTCAGGACTCATCCCCCTGGACTGATGAGCCATGGGGAGCAAAGGGTCCAAGCCTACAAAGGGCTGAGCTTGGGGTCCTACACCAGGAAAACAAGCCCCAGAACATCTGGCTTTGAAAACCAAGGAACTTATGTTCAATGTGCCAGTGAATTTCAGAGCCCTGAGGATCTTAAAAGATACAGTATCCTGCTCCTTGCCTTGGATAGTGCTCCCCAGAGTAACTGCCGATGTCCCCAAGCCTCTTGTGCTTTCTTCACTGTTTCTTTAATAGTGTACATTTTCAAGGTGGCTGGTTTGAGATGAGACACAAGATGTGATCCTGGAAGATTTTTGCCCCTGTTTTAAAAGTAAACTGGTTTTTACCTGAATCAAAGCAGAGATGCTCAGTCTTTTAGATAAAAATCTAAAAAATAATCAGCATGGTACAAATAGATTTTATGATTGTTCTATGCTGTCTGGTCACTTATTCATAAGACAGTGTAAAAGTGTATATATCAAACTGATATTCTTTTAATTTTTCTCCCCTTAACTAGTGATTTTCTGAGTTAACAAAGTTTACACGTCCATCTTCAGGATTGAAATATGGCATTCAGTTCAGTTCAGTCGCTCAGTTGTGTCCGACTCTTTGGGACCCCCATGAATCGCAGCACACCAGGGCTCCCTGTCCATCACCAACTCCCGGAGTTCACTCAGACTCATGTCCATTGAGTCAGTGATGCCATCCAGCCATCTCATCCTCTGTCGTCCCCTTCTCCTCCTGCCCCAATCCCTCCCAGCATCAGAGTCTTTTCCAATGAGTCTACTCTTCTCATGAGGTAGCCAAAGTACTGGAGTTTCAGCTTTAGCATCATTCCTTCCAAAGAAATCCCAGGGCCGATCTCCTTCAGAATGGACTGATTGGATCTCCTTGTAGTCCAAGGGACTCTCAAGAGTCTTCTTCTTTACCACAGTTCAAAAGCATCAATTCTTCGGTGCTCAACCTTCTTCACAGTCCAACTCTCATATCCATATATGACCACTGGAAAACCTTGGTCTGGACGGCCTTGACTCAGCGGACCTTAGTCGGCAAGGTAATGTCTCTGCTTTTGAATATGCTATCTAGGTTGGTCATAACTTTTCTTCCAAGGAGTAAGCGTCTTTTAATTTCACGGCTGCAGTCACCATCTGCAGTGATTTTGGAGCCCGAAAAATAAAGTCTGACACTAATTCCGTATAAATAATACATTTCACATTAGGGCAGCAGCAGGAAACAGACAGGCAAATTCTTAACCTGTGTATCTTTGCTTTAACTTGGACAGGGATGGAAGAAATTTTTTTCAAGCAGGACACCTTCATGAGCCACTGAAAAATATGCTCTTGTCAGGAGAGTATGGAGCTCTTCTTAAATGATGGTGGAGCTAGGTTTTATGCTTTAAAGGTTGGTAGATGTTAATTATGCTGCAAATTTAGCCATGATTTATGTTTTAGAAAGGAACACGACACACAACTCACAAGGCCTGGGTAATTAATTTTTTAAATAATTCCTAAAAGATATTGAAAATGAGACTTTATTTCTAATAGCAATAGAAATGCTGTAATAACAGCTCCTATTTTAAGACTATTATGTATAAGATATTGCTCTAAGTCTTACTTATTTTCCACAAGCCAGCAAGGAAAGTATTATTTTATCAATTTTAAAATAAGGAAACTGAATTTTCTTCCTCATCTACTGAGAACTCTAGGCATGGTTTTCACCACTGAATCCTTCTCTCTGACACTCTTTCTGGCTGACTTTCATTTCCACTTTTGGACAGTCCCTTTGTAGCCTTAGATGAAACTGTTCCCTTTTCTGACCCTTAAACATGGTTTTTATCAGGAATTTTTCTCTTAGTTCTCTTCTTTCCTGTCCTTGGACATCTCTTTCACCCTTAGGGTATCTAATGGTGCTGATCTAATAGCTGTAACTTCTTTACAGGTACCACTTTTCCCCACGCTCCCATCCTCCTACATTTTCCAACTGTGGATCTGCATGTTATGCCAGTATCCCAAACTCAACAGGGTATAGCGACTGGATGGTGAATTTGGCTATCCCATATTCGACATCATTCTGCCAAAATGAACTTTCCCTCTTGACATCTCTGTTCCTATTAACAGCACCAGTAGTCACCCAGCCAGATCTGGCTTAAAATCCTGGAATGGTTTTGACAGCTTCAGATCCCTCATCCCCTATAATCATGCAGTCCCCAACTCCTGTCACAGCTCTGCCAGAAATATTTGCAACCTTCCTTCCTATAACCAAGACTCAAATAACAATACTTCTCACATTTATAAAGCTCTTTTGAATATACAAAGCTCCCACAGATATTCTTTCTTATAATTTCCACATTAACCTTACAGATTATAAAGACTAAGGCTTCAGGAACTTCTGTGATTTATACCATAGCTTAGAAGCAGAGTTAGGACTTGAACCCAGGGCTTCTGACTCTTGTTTTCGAGTTTCGATCTTCCAACCCTTGAGCTCTCCAAGTCATGCTTGAGCTGGTATAGGTGCCTCAGGTATGGTTTTTACACTTTGCTTCAATATAGCTTATATAATCAGCAATAGTCACTGTCTTATAATCACTGTCAAATGACATTATCTTAAAAGACTGATCACTTCACTTTCAGCTCAGAATCCTTCAGAGGCTTCCTATACTGAAACATGTTCATATTATTTAACATGCACTGAAGAATACCTCCAGTGCAGATGGTGACTGCAGCCATGAAATTAAAAGACGCTTACTCCTTGGAAGAAAAATTATGACCAACCTAGATAGCATATTCAAAAGCAGAGATATGACTTTGCCAACTAACGTCCGTCTAGTCAAGGCTGTGGTTTTCCCAGTAGTCATGTATGGACGTGAGACTTGGACTGTAAAGAAGGCTGAGTGCAGAAGAATTGATGCTTTTGAACTGTGGTGTTGGAGAAGACTCTTGCGAGTCCCTTGGACTGCAAGTAGATCCAACCAGTCCATTCTGAAGGAGATTGGCCCTGGGATTTCTTCAGAAGGAATGATGCTGAAGCTGAAGCTCCAGTACTTTGGCCACCTCATGCGAAGAGTTGACTCATTGGAAAAGACTCTGATGCTGGGAGGGATTGGGGCAGGAGGAGAAGGGGACGACCGAGGATGAGATGGCTGGATGGCATCACTGACTCGATGGGTGTGAGTCTGAGTGAACTCCGGGAGTTGGTGATGGACCGGGAGGCCTGGCATACTGTGACTCATGGGGTCGCAAAGAGTCAGACACGACTGAGCGACTGAACTGAACTGATTTCAACACCATTTTGATTTCACCACATTGGTTTCCACAAGCCCCAGCCAGACAGAACAACTGTCAGTTTCTCAAACATGCATCTCTCAAGCATTTGCCTGAATTTCTGTGCTCAGCCCATGTTCCCCTGGTGTGTGTTCTCCACCTCTGTCTTTTATTTCATTTATTAATTTTAAAACATTGATGTATCAATAAAACATAGTATATCAGGGACTGGATGAAATGTGAGGAAACTAGTAAATAAGATAGAAAAGACCCATTTCTCAAAGACCTTAGGAACTAAGAATCTCAAAGTTCAAGACAAACACCATCCTCTCCTCAAAGCAAACCTTTCTGATGCTCCTGGCAGGAAGTGGTGACTTCAGTCTCTCAACAGCCACAGTCCAGTGAGAAGATCTTTATTACAGGATTTATCATGTCTTATCTCTCACCCTAGGTTGTAAGCTCCATTTTTGATACAGACTCTAAGTAGCTTGGTATTAGTGCTCACAGCATGTAGTTTAGCACTTCCCATATTATAAGACCTTAATAAATAAGACTGGAGTGAGCAATCACCTTCAGGGTCTGTGAATGTGAGACTGGTGAGAGAAGGGGTCATAGCCCATTCACACACAGCCAGTAGAAGACACACCAAGCACACAATACCGTCACCTACATCCACCGTATGGTTAATGTAACAGCATTTTTGGCAACAGAATTCTCAGCTGATATTCAGGGTCCCATGATCCCTGCCTCCATCCATTTAAAGAGAGTTTTGAGATCTAAACTAACCCAAGATCTCTGGACATCAGAGCACAAATCTGTTCAGTCTGCACATTTTTTCTATGTCAATAAACAGAGAATAGGATTAGCATCTTCTCCATATGGCTTGATTTTCTGATCTCAGAACAAAGAGGATGCTAAACTCTGGACCATGATTCAAAGCTGACTTTATTTTTTAAGAATTAAAAAAATATGTACAGTAATATTTACTTTTGGGGGGTATAATTCTATGAGTTTTGATAAATGCTGTATAACCATCACCATAGTCAAGATACAAAACTATCCTATCATTCCCCAAAGAAAGTCCTTGACTATTGACCATTCATTTGTAGTCAAATTCTCCCCCACTCTTAACCACTCATTTCATTTTCCACTTCTGACTTTGCTTTTTCCAGATTGTCACGTAACAGTAAAAGTACAGAGCTATTTCAGACTGGCCTCTGTATTTGGCATAATATATTGGAAATTCATCTGTGCTGTTGGTTGTATTGATAATTTCTTCCTTTTCACTGCTGGATAGTATTCCACTGCACAAGCGTGCCACTGTTTGGTTATACATACTCTAGTTGAGCTATATTTTCAGTATATCTTTTTTTGGCAATTATAAATAAAGCCACTAGGAATAGATCTTTGGGTTACTGTAGATTTTAATTTCACTTAAGTTAATAAGAGTGGAGGTGCCAGATCCTGGGGTAACTGAATGTTTAACTCTATAAGCAACTGCCAAAATATGTTCCATAGTCGCGATACCATTTTGTATCCCTATGGTGACATGTGAGAGTTCCAGTTATACCACATCTTTGCCAACATTTTTTTTTTTTTGCCAAATTTTTGTTTTGTCCTTGTCATTCTAGATGCATAGTGTGGGACAGTATTTTAAAACTTCATCTTTTTAGAACCAGAATATTTCCACTTCCATATTAAGCCCACATTAAACACTTGCTCCTCTCCCTCACCTGAATCTCTGTATTATCTCTCTCACTAGATTACAGATTTATTCTTGGTAAGAAGTAAATCTTGGGCTTCCCCAGTGGCTCAGCAGTAAAGAATCTGCCTGCAATGCAGAAGATGCTGGAGACGTAGGTTTGACCTCTGGGTTGTGAAGATACTCTGGAGGAGGGCATGGCAACTTACTCCAGTATTCTTGCCTGGAGACTCTCATGGACAGAGGAGCCTGCGAGGTACAGTCCACAGGGTCTCAAAGAGTCAGACATGACTGAAGGGACTGAGCATGCAGAGGAGTAAATCGTAGCCACCTTTGTATATAGAGTGCACTGTCGCCCTGACCCAAGTGCAGAGATTTGCAACAACAGGCAAGTAACACATGCTGCATTGGCCTTCCCTGGTGATTCAGATGATAATCTGCCTGCAATGCAGCAGACCCAGGTTTCATCGCTGGGTCGGGAAGATCCCCTGGAGAAGGGAATGGCTATCCACTCCATTATTCTTGCCTGGAGAGTTCCATGGACAGAAGAGCCAAGTGGGCTACAGTTCACGGGGTAGCAAAGAGGTGGAGAAGGCAGCTTATCTCTAAATGAACCTTTTCTTTTCTGTAACATTACATTATATGAACCTTCTGTAGCACCTACGGAAATCTAAAAATGGAGTTTGGAATCTATTGTGGCAGAAAATATGTTCATCATTACCTCATTCAGCCATGTGCTGAGTTAATCTCATTAACTTCTGTATTGCAAGATGATATATATTTTGAAGTGATGAACTCAGTGGCTTAAATGACATGAATCGAGGAACTTTTTTTTTTAATAGATACTACTTTTGAAGCTTTAGTCTTTGAGTGTAAATAAACCAACAACTCATAGTTGCATGCAGAAGAAAATTTGTATAAATAGAAGAAAATGTCTTAAACATAATCCATGAGCAGACTGGAACCTGAGTCCTTCAATTTAAAGGATTCTCGCAGAACTCAAAAACAAGGGGCTGTCTGACCTTAGACATTTCTCTTTCTATTTATTGATTAGTTTCCATGATGGTTTTGTACCAGCTGGAAATTTAGCTTAGATGCAAATCCATTTCCAGAATTCTCTTCTCTAAATGTTTCTTCATTACACTTGGCTACAAGGAAAATCTAGGTGAGCTTTGGAAGGCAGAAGTGAAGCAGTAATGTTACTACTCTCAGAAGGGCAATGTGGTGCAACAAGTGCTGGGCACAGATCTTCCAGTTCACCTTGGTAAAATCAAGTAGCAGCCAGGTTGTGGTTCTTTGCCTCCCACCAAATCCACATCGCATGAAGAAGGAAATGGCAACTTGATCCAGTATTCTTGCCTGGAAAAGCCCATGGGTAGAGGAGCCTAGCAGACTACAGTCCATAGAGTCGCAAAGAGTTGGACATGACTGAGCACACAGATCTCCATCTTCACCTTCTGGGCCAGGTGCATGAACAGCTTTGCAATGCAGAGTGCCAGCTCCTTCCACAGTTCTCCCAGATCACTGGGGCTGGATGGGACAGCTGTCCAACCAGTCTGCCTTTGCCTGTCCTCACTTAACATCCAGCTTTTCTTCCCACTACCCGCGCTGTTAGGGCTTCTGTTAGTAGCCCGCTCTATTAGTAGCTCAGATGGCAAAGCATCCGTCTGCAATTCAGGAGACCCGGATCCTGTCCCTGGATCAGGAACATCTCCTGGAGAAGGAAATGGCCACCCACTGCAGTATTCTTGCCTGGAGAATTCTGTGGACAGAGGAGCCTGGTGGGCTACAATCCACAGGTCACAAAGAGTCAGACATGACTGACTAACACACACACAACACACACCAGCTCTGCTAACCTATGATGACTTCAGACCCAATATCAGATGCAAAAGCAACTACTTTTCATAAACTTTCCTATGAGCTCCCACAATTGTGCAAGGTCTAAAATTTATAATAAACCCATTATTCCATATTACCATAGTGGTCAGTCAGTTCAGTTGCTCACTCATGTCCGACTCTTTGTGATCCCAGGGACTGCAGCACACCAGGCCTCCTTGTCTATCACCAACTCCTGCAGTTCACTCAAACTCATGTCCATTGAGTTGGTGATGCCATCAAACCATCTCATCGTCTGTCATCCCCTTCTCCTCCTGCCCTCAATCCTTCCCAGCATCAGGGTCTTTTTCGAATGAGTCAGCTCTTCGCATGAGGTGGCCAAAGTATTGGAGTTTCAGCTTCAACATCAGTCCTTCCAGTGAATATTCAGGACTGATTTTCTTTCAGATGGACTGGTTGGATTTCCTTGCAGTCCAAGGGACTCTCAAGAGTCTTTTCCAACACCACAGTTCAGAAGCATCTGTTCTTTGGTGTGCTTAGTATCATACAGTACTGCTTTGCTAACTGATACAGTTTCCATTAAATCATTTTTATTCAGAATACATGTGCATGCACACTCAGTCACCCAGTCGTGTCTGACTGTTTGCGACCCCATGGACTGTAGCCACCAGGCTTCTCTGTCCCGGGGACTCTCCAGGCGGGAACACTGCAGTGGGCTCCTTCTCCAGGTGATCTCCCCAACCCAGGGATCGAACCCACATTTCCTGCCTCCCCTACATTGGAAGGCGGGTTCTTACCACTGAGCCACCTGGGAAGCCCCATTCAGAATACATACTTGGTTACAAATGTTCTTTTTGTGCATGGCTTTCTTTCTTTTTAAATGTATAGTAGTGTTAAGTGTAATCATACTGATTTATTAAATCTAAGTACATAATTTCACTTTGTTTTTGAGAAAAGGACTTGGAATATGCTCTTCTGCCCATTACTGGGCTAGGAAATCAAGATTTTGGGCTATCACTAGAGAATACAGAACTAAGAAACTATTATAATTTGAATGTTGGTGTAATTACTAACATTAAAAACCACCTGTTTTTAACTAGCTGTTTCTTCAAAATATGTTTCAGTGTGACACTTGGAATCTTATAAATGCTAAGATAAAACATAAACATTAAAATTTTGAAAACAATTTCACAGTTTTTAATCACAATGTATGCTCATCAACCTCTTTACTTTTTCTTAATATTAAGAGTTTATGGTCTTTAAAGGCATTTTGCATCTTTATATCCTCCTATAGAGGAGGACATGGATAAGTCTTTATTAAACATAATTGAACTGAGTAAAGAGTAAACGTCAACTTCCTGTTTTTTTGCAAAAAAGAAAAGAGCAGCAGTTGATCCTCTGATGCTTTTCTCACTATTATATAGAAACCCCAGCAGGAAACCACAGCAATATCCTTTTTACCAGTACAGGAAAATCTTATGAATTGCTGGCAAGCATAAAAGAACTCTACTGACATCACACAGATGTTTGTGACAGTTTCTACTCACTACACTCAGGTGCTTTACAATACTTTCTCAAATGTTTCTCAAGGACAAAATCCCAAAGAAAAATAGTGATAATAATAGTTATACCATAACTATGTATTTGGGCTTCCCAGGTGGCTCGGTGGTGAAGAATCCGCCCACCAATGCAGGAGACGCAGGTTCGATCCCTGGGTTGAAAAGAGCTCCTAGAGTAGGAAGTGGCAACCCACTCCAGTATTCTTGCCTGGAAAATTCCATGGACAGAGCAGCATGGAGGGTTATAGTCCATGGGGTCACAGAGTCAGACATGATAAGCAACTAAGCACCATGTGTTTGGAGGTAAATTATACAGAAAAACAGTAAACACTGCTGAAACTCAATTCTTCCCTCAGTGTCACTGAATTAAAAAACACCTTATGTGTTAAAATTCCTTATTTCACTCATACCTGTAAAAATGTCTAGACAACCAACTGTATTACCCTCTATAGAAAAAGTACTGTATTTTTCCCTTCGTGTTCAAAATGGCTCCAAGCATTAGACGATTCTAGCTATGAAATATAGAAAGTCCTTTTTGTCTACTTTCATATATAATCCTACTCAGGATTTACACAGCACATGTTTTAAATTTGTAATATGAGCCTTGATAATATGCTTTTATCAATGAAGGGACTTTCCATTGAGGATCTCTTAGTCATTCAGGAAGTACAAAGAAAAGATTATGACGGAAGCCCAGTGTTTCTGAGGGTTTTAACTTTAGTGGGAACCACAGACATGTATATTCATTTAAGAATGAAATCAAGGGTATAGAATTGTGTAGCTTTCTTGTTTGTCCACGTTACCTAGTATGTAAGTTCCCCATAGAATATTTGTTTCAGGAGTACCTGGCATAAATGAATGAATGCATGAGTGCTTGGCACCGACAGAGGAGGGGGCAGATAAGAAGGATATCTTTAAGATCCAGAAAAGGCTGAAAGACTTAAAATTCAGTAGGGCCCAAGGGTAAAGAGAAAAAATGCAAGCCTGTTAAAAATAATTGGGCTTTAGTGCTAGAGTTGATCTTCGGGATTTCTGGACCAGCCTTCTCATTTCTAGAGAGAATCTGAGATGCCTAGGGCAATGACATGTTTCCATATACCACCTGCACAGATTGTGACATTTGTATACCTCTCTCATGATTTCTGGTTTATGTACTTCTTATCTAAATGATTTTTCACTTAATATTTTCATTTAAAAAATATCTTACTTAATAGTTTTCTTTGTGACCCCATGGAATTCTTCAGGCCAGAATACTGGAGTGGGTAGCCTTTCTCTTCTCCAGGGGATCTTCCCAACTCAGGGATCGAGCCCGGGTCTCCCACACTGCAGGCAGATTCTTTACTAGCTGAGCTACAAGGGAAGCCTAAGAAAACTGGAATAAGAAGCCTATCCCTTCTCCAGCACATCTTCCCAACCCAGGAATCAAACCAGGGTCTCCTGCATTGCAGAAGGATTCTTTACCAACTGAGCTACCAGAGAAGCCCTCTTATCTAAATGATATTTTACTTAATATTTTTCATTCAATTGAATGTAACTGGTGCACTAGTTAAAAATACTAGCCAAGCCTTAGGAAATGGTACCTGTAAAGTCACAGGTTTGTTGTGTCAGTGATATATTTTTTATATAGCATATTTAAAAATATATACTTTAAAATTTTACTCTAAGTATTTTTCTATTAAGATAAATTTGTAACTATTCAATACAATGTAAATATGTATACTACCTAAGATCATCTCACAGGTCAGGGTAGAAATCTCTTGCACTTTGGAAAGCAGTGCATTCTACTGTGCCACACTCTGGAACAAAGAGTTTGGGTTTTGAAACAACACCAAGTGGTAAAGACATTCCAGATTGATGGTAAGAGTCCAGCAATAAGCCTAGTGCTTGTAGGGGACTTCTGTTTTGTTTTTATTTTTAACTAGAAAAAAAAATCAATTGCTTATTATTAATACTTAAAAAATGAAAGCAGAAATCATGACTTTAAACCAATGAGTGAATTATCATGTTCAAAACAGGCAAATCTATGTATACTCATCCTCCTGTCATGTACCATTGGTTTCTTAGAAATAGAGTTTTAAGAAGAAACTTGTCTCAAATGAGCCTCCTGTGCATAGACTACCTTTTGTTCATCCTTCAGTCTGCAACTAGAACACTTAGCGGCAAGCTATAATAAGGGATTGCTCACTTTCGTAAGTAAATGACTATCTGTGATTAAAACCTCAATCACGGAAACACTAGTTCTATAAATAGTTTCTAGGTCCAAAGTCCAGAGGTAAAGCTAAACACAGACTTGCCCGGTTTTCTCTCTTGGTATATGTGTGTATGTGCACATGTGTAAACATGTGACTGCATACAATATATTTGGTTTTTCTTTCAAGAAACAAAGACGATGTTTGTACGACATATGCGTCACCTGGATATTCCGATAAGACATTTTGTTCTGCAATTTTTCTGTCCATACTATGGCTTTTGAAGTTTTAACTTAAAATGTTTGTCTATGAGCTCACCCTGTTTGCTAAAAGAATGACTTACCACTGATCTAGGAGCTTTCACATTTTCTTTTTAAATAACACAAAATGAAATCTGAGATAGGAAAAAGCAGTCTGAAAGATCCTGGCCATTCCTTATATTTTGACCCACAGTTTTAATAACATTCATATTAATATATTGCAAGGTATATAACATAGTGGTAAAGGGTGTAGCCTTTGAAGTTAGACAACTCTGGATTCTCAGCTCCGTCACTTAGTATCTGAGGGACTCTGGGCATGTTATTTAACCTGTTTCCTCCTCTCCAAAATGGGGGAGATAACAGTATTATACAAACCTCATGTTGTTGTGTAGTCACCCAGTCATGTCCAGCTCTTTGCAAACCCATGAACTGTAACCTGCCAGGCTCTTTGTTTGTGGGCTTTCCCAGGCAAGAATACTGGAATGGTTGCCATTTTCTTCTCCAGAGGATTCCTGACCCGAGGATTGAACGCACATCTCCTGCAAGGGCAGGTGGATTCTTTACCACTGACCCAACCAGGGAAGTCCAAACCTCATAGATTTATTTAAATGAGAAATGAGTTTAGCAGATGCTATTGGCTACTGCTGCTGCTGCTAAGTCGCTTCAGTTGTGTCCAACTCTGTGCGACCCCATAGACGGCAGCCCACCAGGCTCCCCCGTCCCTGGGATTCTCCAGGCAAGAACACTGGAGTGGGTTGCCATTTCCTTCTCCAATGCAGAAAAGTGAAAAGTGAAAGTGAACTCGCTCAGTCATGTCTGACTCTTAGCGACCCCATGGACTGCAGCCTACCAGGCTCCTCCGTCCGTGGGATTTTCCAGGCAAGAGTGCTGGAGTGGGCTGCCATTGCCTTCTCTAATGCTATTGGCAGATGAGCCTAAAGAAGTTTTGAAAGAGCTGGAGGTCATTAATTATACAAACCTATAACCTTCCCTGGTGGCTCAGATGGTAAAGAATCCACCTGCCATGTGGGAGTCCTGGGTTCAATCCCTGGGTTGGGAAGATCCCCTCAAGGAGGGCATGGTAACCCACTCCAGTATTCTTGCCTGGAGAACCTCTTAGACAGATGAGTCTGGTGGGATACAGTCCATGGGGACATGAAGAGTAGGACACAACTGAGAGACTAAGCACAGCATAATCTGCTCATGTTTAGTTTCCTTACAGTGGAAAGCAAATAGATAAAAAGAAATGTATTCCATTCTCTCATGCGCTGGAACCAAGATGACAGAGTGGCCTGAGTGGGTCCTTTGGTCTCTTGCTCCTATTTATCCCACTTAAATTCCTCATCTCTCTTATGTCTGGCTGGCCTTTGGTTCTCTCCACTCATCATCATTGGTTCTGTAACCCAGGTACCGTCTCTCTTCTCCCTGCGCTACTACATTCTAAGCAGCAAGGCTAGGAAGTTCTGCAAGTAGGGGCAAACATACAGAGATGGGCTCATTCACCAGGGCTTTGCAGAGACATGGATTACCATCTGAACCTCCAGGGCCCTAACTCCGAAGAGGAAAACCAGGGGAAAGTGATGAGCACCACCTTAGAAACAAAAGATAGCGTGAGGGTATGAGGCATTTTGCCAAACAACTATGAAAACAGCCAGGTATTTTCAGTGCCCTGAAGTGGGTACACAACCCAGTAATGATCTAACTCAAAGTTATTCCCCCAGGGTGGATGTGATCCCTGAGAATCTAAGCAATACTCTAAAACCATGACCTTTAAACCATCTAATAATTCACGAGTGTATCACAAACAGTTTATGCGGAAAGATAAAGTACCAATGACAGTAAATGATTTATTAAAAGAATAATTAAAGCAGTTCTCTCTAATGTCAACTATGCTGATCTCGATAATAAAGTCACTTCTGTAATAATGTTGCTCTCATTCACCTCACTTGCATTTGTAGATATTTTCCTGAATAGAGAAGAGAGAGGGGATGGAGTTACGCAGAATTTCTTATGTACTCATGGGGAGGAAACTCCCTACAGTATTCAGACTAGCCACCAGCAGAAACTCAGAAGATTTCTTGATCTTCTATCTACCCCATCTTGGTCACTCTTGTGATCCTCTGTTTCTTAGTTGTTTTTAGCAGGATAAAGTTGAAAATACATGTGTCTACATTTTTATTTTCAAATTCATGAAGGAAGTACAGTGGGGGGAAAGACTTTCAGTTTTCATGCTGGCCTGGCTGGGGAACAAAGGAACCCAGGTGTGATGAACAGGTAGTGAAGCTGTGAAGATGAACAGAAAGTGATCTGAATCACTAGGGCCTAAGTAAGGAAGAGGGAGGCATGGGGGTGTGTGTGGTTGGGACTGAGAAAGGAGCCTCGTTGTTAGGCTACTGGGGGAATTCCTGGAGATCTTGACCAGAAAAAGAGCCCACTGTCACTTTGCTGAGCCACATTTATCAATAAATTTATCAATCCGGTAGTCTGGGAATTATTTGAGAATTCAGACTACGTTTTATCCAACTCTGAATCCCTAGCACACAGCACAGGGTCTTACTTATAAAGTACTTAATATCCAACTTACTAAATGATCCAAACATCCGTCTTCCTTAAATCAGGGCCTCCTGCCAATCCCTTCTCACATTCTGTACTTCAGCTCCTAACTGAATTCCTATTTCCAGTTTGAGGAATGTTTTTATTTGATTTACCAAACGGAAGTATTGATGTACCCTCAACCCAGTCCAATTCAGATTACTAACTTTTATCATCCCTCCTGAGACCTGGACCCAGCACTCAAAAGCCACAACCCCCAGAGGAATGATCTTTAAAAGCCCATCGCTGCAATTTTAAACATCAAAATAACCACCAGGGGAAAAGGAGGATGGTTTCATAAGAGAACATAAAATTTTAGTGTAAGTCAATTTAAGTCACTGGACACCTCTGGTTTTATATATATTATCAATATACTTCAGGAAATATGATGCCTATTACTTAAAGACTTAGACAACATTCAGAATGAAATACACTCTGTCCCAAGGAGGCATACAGTTGATGTGGCACCGTGTCCTCTGTTGGCTTCCACTGATACTATTCTCAGCATTGTCTTCTTGGAGTGAAGCTGCTGAAGCACCGACACTTTGGGATTAATAATTAGGTGCGAGGATGTTTTTAGAAGTAAAGTGGGAGGCATGATGAGGGGGTGGCAGGCATGAAGTGTGCACGAGGAAAGAGAGTGGCAGCTGAAGTTAAGAAAGTAGGAGAGATTTCAGAAAGCTGGGAAGAGCATTCTCTACTTCAGGGATCTGCCTGCGTTTTCCACCTGTTGTCTCCAAAGGGCATTTGCCTTTATTTGCAATGTGAATAAATCAACACTGACAGGGTCACTTCATTTTCAGCCATATTAACAGAGCAGTTCCACTCAGTGTAGTGGTCAGACTGCACAGGGATTTGGGCCCCCAGAGCCATGGGTTGGAATCATTACCAACTACCATCATTAGATGACCCTTCCTCAGTTGCACAGACAGAGTCACAAACTGGGATGCAAGTCAATACCACCCCTGACAGTTTATTCTCAACTCCCTAGTCTACGAAACAGAACACAGCATCCACTAAAAGCTTGAGATATGCTTTGGGCTTTCAGGAGGCTACACATGTGTAGTGTCTACAGAAAGAGTTGTGTATAAAACAAAGATATGGTATATTAAAAATATATAAAGCTAACCAGCAAGGACCTACTATATAGTACAGGGAATTATACTGAATATTTTGTAATAACCCAGAAGGAAAAAGAATCTGAAAAGAAATAAACACACACATACACACACACATATAACTGAATCACTTTACTGTATACCTTAAACTAACACAGTATTATAATTCAGCTGTACTTCAATACATAAAGCAATCCACTGTAAAACTGATAACTGATCAAACTTTTTGTTTCTTTGTTTTATGTTTTCCAATGTGGTACNGAATATTTTGTAATAACCCAGAAGGAAAAAGAATCTGAAAAGAAATAAACACACACATACACACACACATAAACTGAATCACTTTACTGTATACCTTAAACTAACACAATATTATAATTCAGCTGTACTTCAATACATAAAGCAATCCGGTGTAAAACTGATAACTGATCAAACTTTTTGTTTCTTTGTTTTATGTTTTCCAATGTGGTATCCTAAAAATCATGCAAGCAAACAAAAATTTCCACTAGTCTATTCTTAACAGAGCAGCTCAACTCAGTTTGCATTCATTACCCTTTCACACTATTTATATATTTTGATGATGAGAACTGTTTAGATTCTCATGAGAGTGTATAGGAGTTAACTACACACTGCACAATCATCTCTTTACTCTGTAGAGTCCCATCAATTTCAAGAACACACTCAGAGCACTGGAGAGCTCAGTGGTACTCAGAAAACATCTAGTTCAGGCTTTGAGAACCCAGTATCTATAGCTTGCACAATTAAGGGAAGCTGTTGAGTACAAGGGATTATATGCAGTTTCAGTGTTAGGGAGACAATAGGGAGCAGTGGGGTCTGAAGTGTAATAAAGGCACATATTGTTACTCAACTCTGGCTTAGAGAGTGTGGGTTGGTGTCTCACTTTTATAATAGATCTTCTTATTTTAAAATATTGGCTTAATTAAAAAAAAAACCTGCAGATCAGATAGAACATGATCTTCCTGCTGGCCAGTTTTCAATTTCTGATCTAGTACCTACATTCTCAGGCTTCCCCGGTGGCTCTGCACTAAAGAATCTGACTGAAGCCACTTAGCACACACATTCACAGCACACACATACATCCTCAACCCTGTCTGAGAGGTTTAAGTGAAGCACACCAGGCCCCTCAGATGCTCATGACAAGGACTCTCCCGCTTTGAGAGTCTACATATGCAGACAAGAAATCATCCCCCATGTGAAAGGAAAAGGCAGAGGCATTTTCACTCGATCAGAGCTTAGCCCCTGACCCTGACCCTGACAGATTTCTTTCTGTTCTCTGACTGCTTTCAGAACCTGTTCAACACGAAAACAAGGCTGGTCCTCCACATCCATCTGACATAAGCAATTTTTACTCATTCAAGGACGCAGGGGGAAATGTACATCAATTTATTAACCTTAGCTCTGATTAAAATTCTCATTAGCCTAAAAATTCTAGCCACTTCATTTTTTGCTTGCCTATTTTAAGGAGAAATCATTTATAGGATTCAAAAGAAGGCATGCTTAGAGAATAACACAAGTAAGGATAAATTACCAATTCATGTATAAAATAGTAGTTAGAAACAGGTCTAAAGAAGCATGGAGAGTTTGCTGAATTAATTGAGCTTTAAACCATGTTTTGAGGGGATTGAGAAACTAATTTCAGATGAAGAAATAAGCGTTCCAAAATGATGTAACAGCAAAAGCAAAGATCAAAGTTCAACAAAGTAAAACCCACAATGAATCAAATATCTTTTGCATTTTTGAACAACAACAAAAATTTTTAAAGTACATCATGAGAAAACACACTTTCATCAGAATGAATAAAAAACAGTTCAAAAATCCTATGTTATATTCTGCAGCCCTGTCCTGCTGCTGCTGCTGCTAAGTCGCTTCAGTCGTGTCCAACTCTGTGCAGCCCTGTCCTACACAGATATAATTAAGAATAAAAACCCAAAGGTGATACAAAATTCTGAATCCTGATAATATTTGTCATATTGTCCTTATTAAGGCAGACACACAAGCACAGGGTATTAGATTTCAGAAAAAATTTCAACAAGAATTCAAATGAAAAGATGCTCTTATCACTCAGAAAATATACTGAACACAGTTAACTCCCTCAAGCATTTTATTTTACTCCAAGTTTTAGGTTATAAAGAAAGAGTCTCCCATAGACACAATATGGTTACCTTAATTTGAGTCTATTTAGAAGTCAATATTCTGAAAAAAAAAAAAAAATCAAGAATCTATCCACATAAGCCATCTTGATTAATACCCCCTAAACTAGATCTCTTACTTTGTTGGACCATTTGCAATTCAGGCTTAAAACAAAAAAAAAAAGGTATTCTCTCTAACTCCTTTCCCTCCAGAAAATTAGTAGATGCAAATATGATTTTTTAAGGAGCTCTGGAGATCTCTGTCCAGCTTTCCATTACTGAATTAGCAACAGTCCTGAGGTCCCTCAAGGTGCTTGTGACTTTGTAGATTTTCACTCTCTAGTCTTGAGTTTTTTCAGGATTTTCTTGGTTCTGCTAGTGTCACAGGCTGTGACTACCGACTAAGGCAATCTTCCTAGGGATGGCTTGGGGATCTACGAGCTTTAGGACCCAAGAATTAACATTTTAAAATTGAATCTGATTTGTGAGGCTAAGAAAGTGCCTGGTCTCAGATCACACAGTAGATCCTCAAAATTTTTCTGCCTCATTAGACCCTTGAGACAGAGATCACTGTACTGACTCACAATCCAGGAAGAAGGATGCAGGAGTAATTGGGTTTCCCTCCCCCTACCACTCAGGAGCCCTTCAGACCCTCACTTCCGGTCCTGCTCCTCCTCCCCTTTGCAGAGATTCGGTGAACTAGAAAGTGGAGGTCTAGGTTGTTTTGCCCCAGTGGTTTAGGACAATTCATTAACTTCTCTGGGACTCATCTGGAATCTTTTCTCTTCCTTATAAGTAAAGGCTGGACACGAAACAGGGGTGTCCACAACTGGCTATTAAAATCCTTTGTGAACTATTACAGAATATAGATTTCTAAGCCCTACCTATAGATTCAGATTCCACATCTAAGAATTCAGATTCACAGCATCTAAGCCTCTAGCTGAGGGTCGGTTATTACTGACTGGAAATAATAATTCAGGCCCTCAGTTATGCTGCTAGCTTCAAAATGAAGTTGTCAGTCTAGTTACAGGCATGTAAAATTAGAAAGCTGCTATTGTATTCCCAACTGTAACATGCCCAGATCAAAAGCTGTGAAAATTTTTCTCACTGGTATTCAAGACAGTATTTTGAATTGTAACAGTATGTATGTACATGTATGTATTTATGTCTTCCTCCATGAAATTTAACAAATGCCTTTTCAACTCAAATGCAGGCTCTACATGTTTTTATTATCCCAGACTTGACTCATGCAAAAAAGTTAGATTATTACGAGTGTAAACGTTCTGAAGTGGAGAAAGATGAAAGAGGAGTCCGAGACATATTTATAAAAAGTGAATTTCCATATTTGATTGCCTTCCAAATCAACTAATTGAAGCACATGAGGCTCTATTTTTAACTGGCAATGGTTCTTTTGGTTAAAGGTACAGGTTTATTCAAGAGGATATCAAATTCCTAAGATTGTTTTATTGCTTAGGAAAGACAGCAAGAGCTGAGAGAAGCCCACCAAAAGTTTTCAGAAACACATATAATGCACTGTCTTCTCTGATTTTATCTTCTTAAAATAACTGTTTAGCTACAGTAGATGTTAATTTCTCAAAATGCATACAGATATATTTACAGATTTAGTTAAAATGATGGACAAGTCACAGAGCAGCTGTAAAAGAAAGTCTGGCAGTTTCTGCCCTTCCTTTTGGGATTCTGAGTATCAGGTGGTCTGATTCATCCTCACAGAGCTGCCAGTATCAAGCATGGGAAGCTGCACCTATAAGGCGCTCAGGAAAGAAGGGTGTTGAGAACAGAAGCAGGGTTTGCTCCACGTAAGACAATCACTTGATCACACTTTGTGTTCTGAGAAATGAAATAATCATGCTGTATTGTGGTGTGTCATATAATTTCAGTAGTTCAACTATTACATTCATTTGAAGCAAGGCTTAGCCAGTAAATTATTGCAAAAGAAATAAAAAAATATGGCAGAAAATAACAGATAAGTGACTGACATTATGGCCTTTCTGTCTATCTTTCTTCAAGTAGTGGGACTGAGAAAAGAAACCTTAGATAGAAAATAAATAACTATTTTCGAGTCGTATTTTAATCTAAACAGAAATTCTGCTGTTTTCTCCCCCCACCTTGATACTCATTTTTCTTTTTTTTAATGATTTTTAAATAAATCTCACATATCCCCACCTCCTTCTTTACTTCTCCTCCTATATCACCATCTCTTCTTCACTGCCTATCTGGATCCATCCATCTTTCATAAACTACCTTAAGGTCTACCTCCACTTTGAACTTTTCTAAATTAATTCAGTTCCCAAGGATCTCCCTGTCTTCTGACTTTACTGCCATGAGTTTACTGGTAAATTATGACAACTTGCCTTTCTCAAGACAAGTTTGCTATTCAGTGGTTTAGTCACTAAGCTGGGTCTGACTCTTGCAATCCCACGGACTGTCGTCCACCAGGCTTCTCTGTCCATGGGATTCTCCAGACAACAATACCGGAGTAGGTTGCCATTTCCTTCTCTAGAGGATCTACCCAACCCAGGGATCAAACCCAGGGCTCCTGCATTGCAGGCAGATTCTTTACTGACTGAGCTACAAGGGAAGCCCTATATTCGGATTGCTGTTCAGAATATGGTTTAAATGCTTGTGTAGATCTCTAGGTGACTTGCAAACTGAAAGCATCTCTTCTTTGTATCACTTAAAGCAGTAGCTTTCAGACTTTTTAAAACGATGCATGATATGATATCCATTTTACCATAGTCCAATGTGTGTGTATACATACACACACACACACACACACACACACACACATACACATATTGTTACAAGAACAATATTCACCCTTCTTTTTTTTATTCTATTTTGTTCTTTGAAAATAAAAATGCTATCAGACCCAGTAAATGACCTCACAGTGGGTTGTGACCAGTTAATTACTCTGGGACTGCTATATATATTTCCTTTACTTAAAAAAAAATTATTATTATCTGTGGCCATTGGCCTCTGACTTTTCTTGCATTATTTTTATTTTTGGTTTATTTATTTATTTATTTATTTTTGCCTTTTGGAGTCATCTGGGACAATTAAATGCTTGGCCTATACAGTATTTTCCATTCTTTTGCCCTGAGCACTGCTGGTCAAAAGATAAGATTCTCTGAATTTCTGTAAACTCAAATCTCCATTCCCTCATTCTCTTTTACTTTCACAATATGCACAGTAGGTGGTAGACATTTTGTGGATGAAGAAATTTAGGCACAGAGAATTCTGACTTTCTCAATGACATACCTTCCTTTTAATCAGGCTATTATAAATTCAGGTAAATATGGTTTCTAGATATTTAAGAGATAAACTTGGGTAATGTGAACAACATAGAGCCTCAGTATGAATGTATTTACCTAACTCATCTGGATCAAATGAGTTAACAGCTCTTCTGGACTTCAGTTTGAAGATGGATCCACTTCCTTCTCTATCCCCATTTTTCCATCTTCATCTCCTCAGTTTTTCAGCCACCTAGAACTACTTGTTCTTCTTCGGCCACTGTATATTTTGGTCCCTATACAAGGAATGCCCTTCTTTTACCAGGCTAGTTCCTCATCCTTCAGATCCCTGGGAACTGTCCTCACTCCTCTCCCGCAATGTGACTTTCATAGCACCCTGCGCTCTTCCTCCCTCCCTCCTGAGTTTTACAGGCTGAGACTTCTATTCTACAATCTAGGGCCATGTTGAATTCAGGATAAAAATATGGAGAAGGCATAAATGAATTAACAAGTGACCGCATAAAGAACGGCCACTGAAAAAGCTTGAGTGTGATCTGGGACTGGAATTGTGTGTCTTAACCCTCCAAGGCCAATCATTCATGACTTTATGATTCTATGACCATGATTTTAGTGTTTCCCTGAAGGGTACAGATTTTGTGACTGGAAATTCATATAATGAAGGGTAGCTGTGTCTGATACATTCTTTCAACTTTATTTAGGGCACAAACAAGAGTATTTTGAAGGGACAAATAATTAAGTATATTGGTCACTTGTACTGAGGCAATTTTTAAAAATTACTCAGATTTTAAAACTGCTGGAGCCTATTATACAGAGTGAAGTAAGCCAGAAAAAAAAAAAAAAACCCAACACCAATACAGTATAGTAACACATATATATGGAATTTAGAAAGATGGTAATGATAATCCTGTATGCGAGACAGCAAAAGAGACACAGATGTTTAGAACAGTCTTTGGGACTCTGTGGGAGAGGGCGAGGGTGGGATGGTTTGGGGGAATGTGATTGAAACATGTATATTATCATATGTGAAATGGACTACCAGTCCAGGTTCGATGCATGATACAGTGTGCTCAGGGCTGCTGCACTGGGATGACCCAGAGGGATCGGATGGGGAAGGAGGTGGGAGGAGGGTTCCGGATGGGGAACACATGTACACCCGTGGCGGATTCATGTCAATGTATGGCAAAACCAATACAATATTGTAAAGTAATTAGCCTCTTAAAAAAAAAAAATCTGCTGGTTGGAGCCCACCCTGACCTCCAGCTGGGGGTTCTGGCCATGCCTCAGATCTCCATTTCCCACATAAAGCTATGCACTTGCAATTTTGTCCTCATCATTTCCATTAGTCTAGTTAGTGATTAGGTGAAGTCTCACACACACATTCTGCATGGATCTTCATAAGTTCCTTTGCACTGTTTCCAGAATAAATTCCAATGATATAACATCTAGGCTTGCCATGGCAATTACTACTTTTTTTTCTGTTTATGAATCAACAACCTACCCCCAACCCTGCCAGCAAACTAAAAGCAGCAAAGCTCTTGAAAACTGTTCTTTGCAATCCTATTTGAAAAGAATATTCCCTAATACAAACTCCTGCCATTCCCAGATAGCAACAGAGAAGATTTTCTCCTTTATGCTGTGACTCATGTATCTTTATTCCCACAGCTGCTACTCGGGGCAGGCCAGTGGTGAACACAATGGAAAAGAAAGAAGAGTTTATAACTGGAAAATAAGCACATTCAGAAGAAGTACACTCAAATCATTATCAAAGTAAAATATGCAGCATTACCAACAAGAGCAAACAAAAGCCCACGCAAGAGATGTGTAAATATTTCATGAAGCTAAAGCCTTAATCAACTCTCTCTCCAAATCTTGCTGGTGTTGTAAACACTTCAGTTTCCTCCAGTCCCACCATGACCCAGATTCTTTGCAAAAACAAAATGAAAACACGATCCAATGGATCTTTAACAAATGTGGTGTGAAAAATATTTATTAATAGATAGAGAATATCCAAAGTATTGCCTTAACAGGAAGAAGAGTATACCTTAATAAAGGTGGTTGCTTCTTGATGACTTTCAGAGCTTCCTTTCTCCCCTCCCCCTCCAAATCATTGCCTTTTCCCCACTACCTATGATACTCTCAGGACATTTACATCATCTTAACCTTGAACTACCTATACCCCAAGCCAAGATTTCTCCTTAGGCCCCTCTAAAAAGCACTTTAAACCTGACCAGACTTTGCAGCCTTTCTACCAGCCAAAATCACTTTCCAGTGTCTAAATCCTTCCTCCTCCCCCCCCCCCCACTCTTTCACTGCCTATTGTTGCGTCTGAAATTTTGCCTGTATCTTTTCGATCTGCCTGGATGGCGTAGGGATCTTTTGTGTGTATTGGTTGACAGTGTTTTTCAGTGATTTCTTTTCTAAAATCCATCTCCAAAGAACTGTTTATAGCCTCTAGTCTACCCTGATTTAATGTGGTTCCAAAGTTCACCTCTAGATATTGAACAGGTNAAGCACCGGCGGTGGCGGCGGCGGCAGCAGCGGCAGCAGCAGCAGCAGCAGGACGCCGAGCTCCGCCCCCGCCGCGCCCCCGCCCAGCCTGCCGTCCCGCGGGAAGGGGTTGCGGCGGCTGCTGCTGCCGGCCAGGGGGCAACCGGGCCCCGCTGGCGGATAGCGGTGCTGCTGCAAGGAGACCGGCAGCAGGCGGAAAGTTCAGAAGGAGATTAAGGTAGAGGGCCGGGGCCCAGAGCAGCTCCGCAGGAATTCTGGCCCTCGCTCCCACCCGCAGGCCGCCAGACTCCAGCACACGGTTTCCAGGAGAGCCATGTGCAGAGATCTGAAACCAAGGAGACCACCAGAGGTTTCCTCGGTGTTGCAAAAAGTATAATACCCCGCGCACTTGGAGATGGCATTGCGGACAGTGTTCCTGCCCTCTGCCTCCTACCGCCCCAACTCCCCTCTCCTGGGCATGGATGGCTTTGGAAAGCGTCCGCCCAAAGTGGCTCCAGCAACACTGAATGGATGTGTAGTATGGTTAGCAGCTGCAGATGGTGCAAATGAAACTGGAAAGAAGTAATGTTCACCGACTATTTGTTGGCAGGCACTGTGCAAAATGCCTTATATGCAGCCTCTGTAATTCTCTTAAGGACCCTGTGAAGTGAGTGATACTCTCCACTTGACTGATGAGAAAACTAATGCTTCAATGATTTAGACACTTTGCTTCAGGTCACACAGTAGTAACTGCATAACTGGAGTTCAAAATACTGCAAAAGAGATCCCCTCACTCATGGGGATCACCTGGGGATCTTGTTAAAATGTAGGTTCTGACTCAGTAGGCCTGGGGTGGACCTGTGGATCTGTGGTTACTAACAAGTTCACAGGGGGTATTTGTGCTGCTGGCCAAGGGACCAAACTTTCTAAACCACTAAGGAATTTTAATAAATTTCTTCTTTTATGCCAGCCCTAGATAATTGATTGGAACTTCCTAAAGGTAGGTTAAGTCTTGGCTCTTGCACAAAGAATGTTGCAGTCCATTGTGTGTGTGTGTTAGTTGCTCAGTTGTATGTGACTCTCTGTGACCCCATGGACTGTAGCCTGTTGGGCTCCTCCATGGAGTTCTCCAGGCAAGAATACTGGAGTGGGTAGCCATTCCTTTCTCCAAGGGATCTTCTTAACCCAGGGATCGAACCCAGGTCTCCTGCATTGCAGGCAGAGTCTTTACCATCTGAGCCACCAGGGAAGCCCATTAGCCATGCCCAGTTTGGTTAATAGAGGGAAGTTTGTGACAAATGTGCTGGGTGGCCATCCTGGCAGTAGGCTACTTCTACCACTTTTGAAATAACTTGTTGGTTATTGAGAATGATTATGATGCAGCATGTAAGGATGGGTATCTTCATTCCATACCCAACCCTTGTTGCTGCTGCTGCTGCTAAGTACTTCAGTCGTGTCCGACTCTATGGTTTTACACTTCACATTTACATAGCACAAAATACTTTACAAAATGCTCGTATGAATGATTTCATCTGCCTTCATAATGATTCTGTAAGGCAGGTATAGTTTTACTTTACAGGAAAGGAAACTGAGGTAGGGCAATTTTCCTGATATTACACAACTAAAAACATGTGATAGGGCCTAGATTGTGACAGATCCCTAGCTCAGGCTTTTTTTTTTTTTTTTTTTTTTTTAAATATTAAACTACTGTATTAGTTTCCTGTTAGTCACTTAGTCATGTCTGACTCTTGGTGACCCCATAGACCAGGGTCCTCTGGCCATGGATTCTCCAGGCAAGAATACTGGAGTGGATTCCTGTTCCCTTCTCCAAAGGGTCTTCCCAATCCAAGGATCAAACCCAGGTCTCCTGCAGTAGTTTTCTTCTGTTGCTATAACAGATTGCCACAGATTTAGTGGCTTAATACAGCACAAATTTATTATTGTATAGTTTCTGAAAATTAGTTTTATGGGGCTAAAATCAAAGGTTCATCAGGGCTATGCATTCCTTCTGAAAGCTCTAAGGGGAGAATCTGTTCCCTATTGTTCTTTGCTCAGTTTCTAGAGGCACCTGCCTTTCTCAGCTTGTGACCACATCACTCAGACCTCTTTTATCCTCTACCCTGACTCTGACTCTCCTGCATCCCTCTTTTATAAAGTCTTTTGTGATTATTTTGGGTTAATCCAGATAACCAAGAATAATATCCCCATCTCAAAATCCTTAATTTATTCATATCTGCAAAGGCCGTTTTGTGATGCAAGGTAAGATAGAGGTTCCAGGGATTAGCTATTTTGGTAGGATCATTATATCTACCAAAGCTTCACTTAGTACTTATCTTATAGTTTCTACTATATTTTACTCATCCATCTCTTCTGCTTGATTTCTCAGACTGCTGGGAAGTTCTTTCAATGTAAAAATTCACTTGAATGTCATTCAAGAGACAATAGCAAATGTATACCAGCGAGAGAAACCCCAAGGCCATGAAAAAGCCAAGAGGATGGCTAGGACTGTGGTCATGAAGTAGACACAGAGGATTAGGAGGTGCTTGTTGGTCTGAGTGGAACTGGGGTAATCCTTAAGGCAAGTCCTAAGGCAAGTCCTATAACTATAGGCTCATTTTAGCAATACAGAATTTAAAAAAAAAATTCTGCTTCTCAAAGGTACGTTGTTCCATGATGAATAAAGCAATTCAAAACCCATAAAAAATTGAGTATAACACCAAATTCCAAAGCATAATAACTATCAGAGTGATGATAAATAGTATGCCAGTACATGAAGCAAAGCTAAATCATATTACTGAATACCTCAAGGAATTTATAGAAAGACTGATATCAGTTCAGTTCAGTCTCTCAGTCGTGTCCGACTCTTTGTGACCCCATGAATCACAGTACACCAGTCCTCCCTGTCCATCACCAACTCCCGGAGTTCACTTAGACTCATGCCCATTGAGTCAGTGATGCCATCCAGTCATCTCATCCTCGGTCGTCCCCTTCTCCTCCTGCCCCCAATCCCTCCCAGCATCAGAGTCTTTTCCAATGAGTCAACTCTTCACATGAGGTGGCCAAAGTACTGGAGCTTCAGCTTTAGCCTCATGCCTTCCAAAGAAATCCCAGGGCCTATCTCCTTCAGAATGGACTGGTTGGATCTCCTTGCAGTCCAAGGGGCCTCTCAAGAGTCATCTCCAACACCACAACATACACACGTTTAAAATATCATTAGGAACACAGGGTTTGTGGGAAATGAAAATAATAAAGGATTTGAACAGAAGAAACAATAGGAGAAGCAATGTGAGTCGGTACATGATTAATTGCCAAGTGAATTAAAGTGAAAATTTTATTTGAAAATTAGGTTTATATAGGAGATAAAGCTGGAAAGGTAGATTAGAAAATTGTTTTGTAAAACATCTTAAATGTCAAGTTATGGAGTTTAGACTTAACCTGAAATTATAATAACAATAATGATACCTTATGTCCACATAATGCCCAGTAATTTACCAAGCACTTTTTATATATTTTCAGTAACTTGATTTCTTCTCCTCCGACCGTGGAGAAGCAGGGCAGTGTGTTCACGGACACATAAACATATATACACTTCACGCCACAAGGAGAAGGAAATACAGCCTTCCTATCAAAGATGTGTTCTCGTCCACTCTGTATGCAATAGCAGCCCCCTCCCCCTTTACCAGTCATTCTTCCTGTCCTCCCTAGCCTGCTTTATGTGTTTCCAGCAGACTTCCTACTGCATTCTGATAGAGTATATATTTGTTTATTGTCTCTCTATTGTTTTTGAGGGCAGTGACTTTATCTCTTTTTTTGCTACTAAATCTGTCACCTAAAACTACACTCATTTATTAAGGGCTCAGTAAATTAAATGAATCATTACTCTAATTTATGCATCAGGAATCAAAATGCCAGATATTTAAATAAACTTTGTGATGTCCCACAGTTGTTCACAGCCTTTACAAAGACTAAAGCCCAGGGTCCAGCCCAATGCTTTTTTGATAGTCTGTTTCCTTTCTGAGTGAAAGGTCTTCAGTTCACTTCAGTTCAGTCCAGTCACTCAGTTGCGTCCGACTCTTTGCGACCCCATGAATTGCAGCACGCCAGGCTTCCCTGTCCATCACTAACTCCCGGCGTTTACCCAAACTCACGTCCATTGAGTTGGTGATGCCATTTAGCCATCTCATCCTCCGTCGTCCCCTTCTCCTCCTGCCCCCAATCCCTCTCAGCATCAGGGTCTTTTCCAATGAGTCAATTCTTCCCATGAGGTGGCCAAAGTACTGGAGTTTCAGCTTCAGCATCAGTCCTTCCAATGAACGCCCAGAACTGATCTTCTTTAGGATGGACTGGTTGGATCTCCTTGCAGTCCAAGGTACTCTCAAGAGTCTTCTCCAACTCCTCAGTTCAAAAGCATCAATTCTTCGGCTCTCAGCTTTCTTCACAGTCCAACTCTCACATCCATATATGACCACTGGAAAAACAAAGCCTTGACCTTTGTTGGCAAAGTAATGTCTCTGCTTTTGAATATGCTATCTAGGTTGATCATAAGTTTCCTTCCAAGGAGTAAGCATCTTTTAATTTCATGGCTACAATCACCATCTGCAGTGATTTTGGAGCCCTAAAAAACAAAGTCTGACACTGTTTCCACTGTTTCCCCACTTGTTTGCCATGAAGTGATGGGACCAGATGCCATGATCTTCGTTTTCCGAATGCTGAGCTTTAAGCCAACTTTTTCACTCTCCTCTTTCACTTTCATCAAGAGACTCTTTAGTTCCTCTTCACTTTCTGCCATAAGGGTGGTGTCATCTGCATATCTGAGGTTATTGATATTTCTCCCAGCAATCTTGATTCCAGCTTGTGCTTCTTCCAGCCCAGCGTTTCTCATGATGTACTCTGTATAGAAGTTAAATAAGCAGGGTGCCAATATACAGCCTTGATGTACTCCTTTTCCTATTTGGAACCAGTATGTTGTTCCATGTCCAGTTTTAACTGAAAGGTCTTAGGGGCATTTAAACAGGGATAGTACTGTATTTTTAAAAGGATAAGAATTTGAGATGAGAATCTTCTCTAAATGTTACATCTTGCCTAAAAACTTCATCATTTTAGATGGATTGGCAAGAAGTATCAACAGGAGGAAGTTAGCAACAGTCAATTCTTGAGGACTCCCATCAGTGCTACATTAGCTGGCACTGAGTCATACTGTAAGTTATTTTGTAATTGTTCTCTAGTTAATTCGTATGTGTGTATCTTGACACTTTGTATTACACTTTTTGGCTCAGGGACTATAACTTTTTTTTATATCCATGCATTCTGCCCAGTTGTTATTCTTTAGTTGCTAAATTGTGTCGAATTCTTTTGCAACCCCATAGATTGTAGCTCAACAGGCCCCTCTGTCCATGGCATTTCCTGGGCAAGAATATTAGAGTGGATTGCCATTTCCTCCTCCAGGGGACCTTCCCTATCCAAGGATCAAACCCATGTCTCTTGTGTTGGCAGGTGGATTCTTTACCACTGACCCACTAGGGAAGCCCATTCTGCCCAGTTCTGGACTCTGAATAGATTTTATCACTGCATGGTTACAAAATGGCTGCCATTGCCTTAAAAGCCATGTCCTTACAAACCACATTCAAGACAGTGTAGGGGATTCAAATATGCCACTGCAAAATATGCCACTTAGGCATAACGATTATTTTGAACCAGAAGAAAATGAGAACCAGCAGTTTCAGAAAGAAGCCTTTTAGAGATTCCCTTTTATGACTAAAAGCAGACATTTCTGAGAAATGAGGATTACCCTAAATCCCCTCTCCTGGGTTAGTGTAAGGCCATGAAGAGGACAGAAACCTTGCACCATGATGTCTGCAAACAAATCATATTAAAGTAATTCTTCCCTTTCAGTGGGTTTCCCCCTAATATTTGCCTTCCCACAGTTTGCTGCTCCTAAAAGCCTAAACCCCCTTTTCCATTGTCTTGTCATTTCTATACAAGTTTATTGTTTTTGTGAAAATGCTCTCTAAGTCCAAGTTCTAACTGCCCCTTTGAGTTAGTCATCACTGAGTTTCTTCTGCATCTATGCCTGATACAGATTAATAAACTCTATTTCTTTTTCTCTTGTTAATATGTATTTTCACTGTCTAATATTCAGGGCCCCAGTTAGAGACCCTAGGAGGATAGAAGAAAAAAAGCCTTTTCTCTTCTCCATAATAGAAAGAAAAGGATTCCATTGGGAAAGGGAACACATTCTTTTTATGGAGGAAAAAATATTTTCCAGAACCCACTCTCCTATTTCCAAGTCATTGACCAGAATCCAGTCACCAGATCACCCAAGGAGTTTGTGAAAGTGAGCACATAGCCAAGAAGAACAGGCTTGCTTTGGTTTTTTTAGGTTAGACATCCCGGTGCCCCAGTTGAAACCGAGGTTCTCTTTTTAAGAGAGAAGGAAGGTAGGCTCTAGGATCAGCCCTTAGCAATTCTTTCACAGAGACAGGATGGAAATACTGAAGACTCACTGTAAGGTCCATTTTGATGCTACCTGACTGCCTTTCGATTTCTGCAAGTCATGTTAAGTCAGGCTCCTACCTAGCTTCTTCCCTTTCTCCTCTCTCTCTCGCCTGCCTCCTTCCTCTCCCCTTTCTCATTCTTCTTTTCTTTTCTTTCCTTTTCTCCTTCACTGCTTCCCTTCCTCCCTCCTTCCTTCCTTCAGTTCTTCCTTCCTGCAATCCTTCCTTCCTTCTCCCTCTTTCTTTCCCTCTCCCCTCCTCTAATACTAAACGGCTTTCTGCAGCATCGTTTTTGGTCGTATTTAGTATTCTACTGTATATTTAATCAGTGCCTTGTTGTCAAATGTTTAGATTCTCACCATCAGAAATATTCTCACAGTAGGCTCGTTCAACTGATTGGCTAAGAGACACTCAAGTAACTGCTAGTCGTACCAGTGAGATGTTTTGCGGCTCCCTAAACTCATATTTTCCATTCCTGCCCTAGTAGTTTGCAAAACACAAGAGTATACTGTTCCATAGCACCATGACTTTGTTTTGATCTGTGGCCCCCTCAACCCACCTCCTCAGTGCCCTTTTCTCAGAGCCACTTACCGAATCTATCTAGTTTATCGATCACCTCCTCCTGGAATCCTTTGCCCAGACCACCCATTCCCATATTTAATTACTTCTTCCTCTGTAGACATACCTAGTACCAATCTTTGTTGTAGTTAAGAATTGTACTATAACTTTGTATTTTTGTTTGTTTTTCTCCTCTAATAGACTCTGAATTCCAGAAGGATTAAGTCTTCGTATATTATTTCTATTATCAAACTTGACACAGTGCCTANTCCTCTGTAGACATACCTAGTACCAATCTTTGTTGTAGTTAAGAATTGTACTATAACTTTGTATTTTTGTTTGTTTTTCTCCTCTAATAGACTCTGAATTCCAGAAGGATTAAGTCTTCGTATATTATTTCTATTATCAAACTTGACACAGTGCCTATTGATTGTTAACAATTTTTTAATTCCAGGCCAACTTAATTTTTAAAGGGTCTTACTATGCTTTAGTTGTTGTGCTAGACAATTTAAAGTTTATTAGTCTATTTAAAATCAGAGACAATGGAATGATCCTTTTATAACAACAGGTATGCAGTTAACTTTAAGATGAGTGAGGAGTCCTAAATTACTTTAGGCTCTGAAAACTGGTTGTGCCTACGCTGTCTTCATAGGTATGCAGTGTGGCAGTGTTTGGTTTACACTTGGCTAATTTAGCCATATGTGCTTAAGGGTAATAACATCACTTCTATTTACAAATTGTATGTCGTACATGTAAAAATCTATTTTATACAGGACCACGTTTCAAATGATTATTTTTCTTCCAGGAATTTTCAGGCTATGAGGAGCAAACAATTAATAAAAAATTTAAAAAAAAAACAAATAACTCCACAAAAATGTGCTGAGTTGACATCAGCTACTGCAAACTTATTTGAAAGATACAAGGAGGGAAGGACATACAAGGACAATTTGTGGAAGGGAACTGCTGTTTCTGTCTCCTGAGCTTCCATTTACCCCTTGCTGATCAATTTTCCACTGAGGAACCACACTTCAGTCCATGTGAGTAGGTGGGTCTGACCTTGATCTAAGGTGAACAGAAGACCTAGGATAGAGCAATAGAAGGTTCACCTGTCCCTGGCCACAGTGGTCAGTTCACAGATAGACCCAAGCTATCGCTGGAACTCTTGGGAGAATGGAGTCCCCTGGCTAGTAAAATGTAAAACTGAGGCTACTAGTGGGGGCCACTTGGAGGAAGTTTGCATGAGGGAAACATAAAGACAACAGAAAGGAAAGCAGGGCTGGCAGATGAAAAGAAAGAGATGAGTTTTGTTTCTGGTGATAACATTTAAACCACTACATTCCGCCATCCCCAGATTCAAGTTCTACTATTGAAATTTTCACTGCTCAGTAATTTCCGAGGTGGGTTTGTCTCCTGCAAGGAAAGAGTTCTTGTAGGCTCTTATAACAGATGCACAGAAAGACTTCATATGTCCCTCAGAATAGAGCAGCACACCTGGTGTTTGGCAGTGACGCTTGTGGTCCACTAAGAAGGTCTCTGGTGACTTGGTCACACTATTCTTTTAGAAGCAGCCATCTGCTAGTGCTTCTTTTTCTGAAGCCTGCAAATGACCTTGTAAGTGTGTTTCTTTCTGCTTGTCTGCTTACACCACTATTCTTTGAATTCTTCTTTTTCTCTGCACAACCTGCATTCAAACTTTCCAAGAAAGAGAATCTGATTGGCTATTTGATACAGTCGCTTAAATGTATGAAGTGCTTTTTTACAGGCTGTTCCCTTTGGCGTGCTTTCTTGTGCCAGGGTCCCCACCCCCACCTCTTTTTGGCTAATGCCTATGCATCTCTCAAGCCTCAGGGAAAGACATTTCCTCTACAAAATCTATCTGAAACTCTGGAACTGGGTTAAGTACTTCTTTGTGCAGTGGCCACAGACTAAAAAGGTCAGTTTTGATTCCAATCCCAAAGAAAGGCAATGCCAAAGAATGCTCAAACTACCGCGCAATTGTACTCATCTCACGCTAGTAAAGTAATGCTCAAAATTCTCCAAGCCAGGCTTCAGCAATACATGAACCATGAACTTCCAGATGTTCAAGCTGGTTTTAGAAAAGGCAGAGGAACCAGAGATCAAATTACTAACATCCGTTGGATCATGGAAAAAGCAAGAGAGTTCCAGAAAAACATCTATTTCTTTATTGACTATGCCAAAGCCTTTGACTATGTGGATCACAATAAACTGGAAAATTATGAGAGATGGGAATACCAGACCACCTGACCTGCCTCATGAGAAATCTGTATGCAGGTCAGGAAGCAACAGTTAGAACTGGACATGGAAAAACAGACTGGTTCCAAATAGGGAAAGGA
>SJYA01000893.1:115608-141829 GCA_006410615.1 Neotragus moschatus | reverse complement strand
TCCTTTAGGATGGACTGGTTGGATCTCCTTGCAGTCCAAGGGACTCTCAAGAATCTTCTTCAACACCACAGTTCAAAAGCATCAATTCTTCGGCGGTCAGCTTTCTTTATGGTCCAACCTTCACATCCATACGTGACTACCGGAAAAACCATAGCTTTGACTAGATGGACCTTTGTTGGTAAAGTAATGTCTCTGCTTTTTAATATGCTGTCTAGGTTGGTCATAGCTTTTCTTCCAAGGAGCAAGCCTCTTTTAATTTCATGGCTGCAGTCACCATCTTCGGTGATCTTGGAGCCCCCCAAAATAAAGTCTCTCACTGTTTCCATTGTTTCCCCATCTCTTTGCCATGAAGTGATGGGATCTGACCCCTGGAATGTGGTGTAAGTGCTGTATATTACTCCCAGTCTTATTCATGTAAATGTTCTGTGTAATTCTCTCATTTCTTTGATTTCCCATCTCATGGAGGACTCAGACCTTGGTGAGTCCTGGTCTCTAAGCACATTCCTGTTCACTAACTGGGAATATTTGCTTTAACAAAATACAAGCAACTATGCTAAGCCAAAAGGTTTAGAATTCTCTCTCATCCTCTTCTCTCTTGTCCTGGACATCTTTCACATTTATAATATCTATCTAATGGTGCTGCCTCTGATGGCTGTAATTCCAGGTATCATTAGCAGTCATAGACCCTAACTAATAAAGCTTTTAGTGGGTGGGACTTGAAAAGAGGCATCTATTGAATTTGGTACTTGAGTTCTTTTTCTTTCCTTAATCCTTTACCCTAAACATCACCCCATCAGCTTCCCTTGGGAGGGAAAACCTTATATAAGCAAAGTGGCCATAGAAGATCAATTTGAAGCCTTTTGTTTTAAAGAGAAGGGAGATAGTCATATCTTTTGTCTTAGTGATGCTGTGAGGTATGGACATGAGCTTCACAGTTTGTAGGAGTCATAAGCCTCAGCCTCCTCCACACAGCAACCTCTAAATGATTCATTATTCCTTAATTCTTTCGCTGCCCAGTTCCAAGAAGAATAGCAGGAGTGATCAGAAGTGAGGAAAAAGAAAAATATAGTCATTTGCTAAGCAGAATTGAGTTTGGACCTCCTCATTCATAAATAACAAAAGATTATATGAGGAAAGACTAGTATATTAGAGAATTTGGCTGAGTAATCAATCAATTCACCTTAACATTTATTTAATAATTCTCTTGTATTTTCACCTTTGGGGTGTAAACACATGACAAAGATACAGTTGTCTTTATACTCTATATCTATTAATATATATAGCATTTTAAAACATTTTTTTTCTCCCTGTAGGAATGTGCCTCTAGGTTCACTCTTAATTCTCCTATATTTGTAAAATGTCATGGTACCACAATGAACATTCACTGCTTTGTTGTGTTTTTTATTGGGCATATACTCTGTTTTTGGCACTATTTCTAGGTGCTAGGATATAAAACTCCCTGCTTTCATGGAGCTCAGGAAAAAAAATGAAATTTGATTATAAATAAATTGGTTTTACTTTTGGCATTGGTTTCCAGTTTCCATGGTAAGAAAGTTCCACAAATTTAGTGGCTTGAAACCACAGAAATTCATCCTCTTCAAGTTCTGCAGGTCAGAGGTCTGCAAAAAGACTGCACAGGGCTAAAACCAAGATGTTGGCAGGCTTGGTTCTCTCTGGAAGCTCTAGGGGAGAATCTGTCTTCTTGTCTCTTCCAGCTTTTAGGGGTTGCTGGAATTCCTTGGCTTGTGGCCAAATCACTCTACCCTCTGCTTCAGTCATCACAGTCTTCTCCTTTGTCTGACCTGCCCATGTTCTTTATTAGCACACTTACGATTTTATTGGGCCTACCAAGCATTATCCATCATAATCTCACCATCACCATATCATTTATGTAATCATATCTGCAAAGTTCCTTTTAGCATGTAAGGTACCATATTCACAGGTTCTGGGGACTAGGGTGTGAATATCTTCAGGGGTGGGAGTGAGTCAGTTTCACCTAAAACACTTTTTCAATATTTAAGAACAAAGAACTTATTTCTCTTTGGGGAATGCTTCTGCTGGGGTGTCGTAGAAGTTGTTTTTATAAAAGAATGATTTCATTTACTTTCTCCTAGTTTGCAAGTAGAATGCTACAACAAGGCACATGTGAGTTCCATTTCACTAGTAAGCCGGGTGTTCACAGACTCAGTTCTGCCACTTTCTAGCTTGTGATCTTGGGCAAATTCCTTAGCTGCTGTGATCTTTATTCCTTTATCTCTGTAAAATGGTGATAATATTAACAGGACCTTTGTCAAATGTTGTTCTCTTTGTCTGTGGATCACCTGAGATAAACATGAAAAGTATCTGGCTGACTGTAGGCAGTGTTTCTTAACTTCTGGTACACAGGCTTGCAGAGGCGCCATAAATAGGATTCAGTGAATCTTTGATCCTCTGGATTTACATGCAAGATTTTGTTTATATGTATAAATACACTTTTTTTGTGTGTGGGAAATCTTACATCTGTTTTTCATTACATTTTCTAAGGTTCTATAAACTTGTCAAATACTAAAAATCATTGTACTAGATAATCATAATGGTATTTCCCTTTTTTCTTTCCATTTCTCCAAGAGTGGGATTGGTTCATTCCTTTCCCCCATCATAACCACAAGCTTGACCTATAGGCAAATCTTCTGAGTGAATACTCACAGTGTATGGTAACATCAGTGATGCATGTTTTATCTTTTTATAATGGTAGTTTCTGGTATATAGAGCACATCCAGTTTAAAGTATTTGATATGCTTACCTATCACAAGTCAGTATCTTTATGATATCAGTATTTTATCATGTTCCATTTCAACTTCCACTATTCTTCTTAAAAGGAATAAGCATGACTTCAGCTGCCAGTAACAGTTTAGCCTTTGTCTATCTGAAGTTTTAAATTTCATTTCCATCCACTTGATTCAAAAGTCATCAAAGGTCCTGTCTTCACTTTGCCAACATTCACTGGCAGCTTCTTCAATCTGCCCATCTTAGCCCAGTTTACTGAGCCGCAAGCATGTTTTGGGAACTAAAGTAATTTGAATGGAGGGCCTTTATTGAGCCCATGCATGGCTTGCTTATGAAAGTTGTGGCTCCATAATATGATCTTATCACATTGTATGATTATTTTTCTCCATTTCTTTACCCCTTATACCTAATACCTTAATGTATGCTCAGCTGTGTCCAACTCTCTGCAACTCTGTAGACTGTAGCCCTCCAGTATACTCTGTCCATGGGATTTTCCAGGCAAGAACACTGGCGTGGGTAGCCATTTCCTACTCTAATACCTAATACCATATCTGGAATATAGTAAGTGCTCAGGAACTATTTTTCATATTCAATCAAATGTTTATTAATGCCTAGCTCATATTTTTTTCCTCATGTAATCTACTTTCCCTTCTATTTCCTTCTCTATTAATGATACCAATATGAAACTGTGATTATTCATATCAGGGGTCAGCAAACTATGGCCTTCAGGCCAAGTCTGGCTGCCACCTGTTTTTGTAAATTGAAAGTTTAACAGGAACATGACAGAGTTAAGTAGCTGTGAAAGACTGTATGGACCATGAAGTTTGATATATTTGCCGTCTTGGCCTTTGCAGTGTTTGCCAACTGCTGACTTAGGTGAAGATGCCCCAGCCAAGTTCTCTCTTGGGATGGAAAAGATTTCTGTTCATACTGCTTTCTTACATATGGACTTTTCTCCCTGATTTTCCCACAGCTCATTCTTAATCTCCACTTACACTGAGGTCTACCTTGTTGAACTCTTTGTAAATTGAGAATAATAGATGTGACCTCTGGAGGGCAGGAATTGCATCACATTTTTCCTGCATCCTTAATTGAACTCAGTAACTATTGCTTATGTGAGTGTGTTCTTCTCCAAATATCTGAGCAAATATCTTACTGTTTATGATCATCTCTAGACTTTGTTGTAGGTATATTATGTAGAGCATAAGGTTTTTTTTTGAAAGATATTTACCTGTATCTTAACTGCAGCTTCTGCACAAGTAGATGCTTCAGAGCTAATTAAAGGAGACTCTTCAGAGTGGGCAAAAAGCCCAGAAATGGCATCATGGGAAACACAGAGAAGTATGCAAAGAGATTAAGTATAAAATGCCCACTGATTTTCTCCAGCACTTTTAATGATTTTAGAGTATATTGTCTAGCCAGGAAATAATCAATAATAAGAAAAGGAAGATCTACATAGCATGAAGTGGCACTTTATGTTCCATGTTTTATCTAAAATATTAAAAATACATAAACCACTAATACAGAAGTGGGTACAAAACAACTTTACTTAGTATTGGTGAGAAAGACATGTCTTACTCTGGACTGGCTGAGTGACATTCCTAACTCATAGAGTTTGAGATGTGAGATGGATGAGATCAAACATTTAAGAATGTTTCTTTTTAGGAGTCTCCTCAGATTCTAGCCATGGGAAGGATCGGACACCCAACCTCTAGAATGTCGTTGGAGGGATACTTAAAATTGCTTAACCTATTTTCTCAGATACTCCACTCATCTCATGACAGAGAAGTCTGAGCTTTCATAGGCCTTCCTGAAGTACAAAGGGAATTCTTTGATGTTAAATTTCAGAACGTTATGCATACACATGGGCTTCCCTGGTAGCTCAGCTGGTAAAGAATCTGCCTGCAATGCAGGAGACCTGGGTTCAATTCCTGGGTCGGGAAGATCCTCTGGAGAAGAGATAGGCTACCCACTCTAGTATTCTTGAGCTTTCCTGGTGGCTCAGATGGTAAAGAATCCACCTGCAATGCGGGAGACCTTGGTTCTATCCCTGGGTTAGGAATATCCCCTGGAGAAGGGGATGGCAATCCACTCCAGTATTCTTGCCTAGAGAATCCCATGGACAGAGGAACCTGGCGGGCTACAGTCCATGGGATCGCAAAGAGTTGGACATGACTGAACGACAAAGCACACACACATACACACACAGACACAGAGAAACATAAACCCGGGGACACGTGGCACACTTTTCTGTCACCTAGTGGCTGCACAATAGCATAAAAAAACTCTCAGGTACATTGAGATAAATGGACTCACCCCAAACCTGAGCTCGCTACCTCATAAAGAGGTGAAAAGATGGTGAAGTTTACCCTAGGGTAGGGATGGTCTCTGGGAAAGGAAGGCTACGAGGCAAGGGTATTTGTTTTCTTTCTTTTTGTATCTTTTTCTCTGGTTGTGGCACCATAGGCTAATTCTGTAATTTATAACATATTCTGATGACAAGAAACTCAAACGCCACAAAGGCATATTTGAGTTTAGTAATATGCATTTAAAAATTCTGAATTCTAGAAATATTTCAATTAACCAAATTTGATCAAAATAATTAGGTATACACACATCACATGGAGACACAGACATATCACTTCTGTCTCTATCCATCGATCTTTTAGCCTACCTACCTACCTCTATCTATTGCTCCATAGCAATATCTATTGCTCGGACAAGTCGTTGGCAATATAACTACAGTAGCAATAAGACCTGTATAAATTAGGGTGAATAGTCATAAGATTTCCTCTTTTATATGTTGCTTAATAGCTGAGTCCTAGGAAACAGAGATAATACATTTTTTACTTATGGGTTACAGTTATGTGCTCTCTACCTTTACTCGTGTGTGGTCCACTACTGCCTTTGAGAATAAAAATGCCACTCCCAGGGCACAGGGAGAAGGAGAAGGCAACCCACTCCAGTATTCTTGCCTGGAGAATCCCACGGACAGAGGAGCCTGGTGGGCTCCAGTCCATGGGATCGCAAGAGTTGGGCATGACTTAGTGACTGAGCCACCACTAAGGTACAGATGAGTGACTCACTTATCACTAGGATAGGAGAAGGCTTCTGGATTCAGGAAAATTAGTTTTGCACAAATTTAATGTACAAACCAACTCAATCATTAGCCTTACTGAAAACATAAAGCCTAAGCCTTCTTAGGCCACATCTAGATGTTACAAAATTATTGAATAACCCTGGATGAGATTTAACTTCTATGTGAAGGGTAGGTCAATTTTTATTGCTGATGGAGTCAACATAATTATGTAATATTTTACAAAAGTTTCAAGACAGTAATAAACCTTTGATCCTTCATGTCTTTGTATATACCTTGTTCTAACCTAGAAACTACTCTGACAGCTCACGTTTAAGTCTTATTAGGTATACACTGAAAATTATGCCAAAACTCCACCCCTGCCAACCACACTATCACCCTCATCACCTCCTACATTCCCTCTATCATACTTAGTATTTCTAAAACGTTTTTAATCTTATTGTTTCCTTCTCCCACTCTATACCATAGTTAGTACTTATTTTTGCTCCACTTCTTGGATTTGAATATTATTCTGATTAAGAAGTGTCAAGCTTCAATCTCCAAATTTTCCTTTGCTCAAACATCTCCTAAAACCCACTCAAATCTTACCTCACCAGGGTCCCCGAGTGCCCTGCTGACTTAGAGTCTAGTAATGTGGATTTCTGCTTTTGAATATGTGATCTAGGTTGGTCATAATTTTTCTTCCAAGGAGTAAGCATCTTTTAATTTCATGGCTGCAGTCACCATCTGCAGTGATTTTGGAGACCCCAAAAATAAAGTCTGACACTGTTTCCACTGTTTCCCCATCTATTTCCCATGAAGTGATGGGACCAGATGCCATGATCTTTGTTTTCTGAATGTTGAGCTTTAAGCCAACTTTTTCACTCTCCACTTTCATCAAGAGGCTTTTTAGTCCCTCTTCACTTTCTGCCATAAGGGTGGTGTCATCTGCCTATCTGAGGTTATTGATATTTCTCCCGGCAATCTTGATTCCAGCTTGTGTTTCTTCCAGCCCAGAGTGTTTCATGATGTACTCTGCATATAAGTTAAATAAGCAGGGTGACAATATACAGCCTTGACGTACTCCTTTTGAAATCAGCCTTTTCCTATTTGAAATCAGTCTGTTGTTCCATGTCCAGTTCTAACTGTTGCTTCCTGACCTGCATACAGATTTCTCAAGAGGCAGGTCAGGTGGTCTGGTATTCCCATCTCTTTCAGAATTTTCCACAGTTTATTGTGATACACACAGTCAAAGGCTTTGGCATAGTCAATAAAGCAGAAATAGATGTTTTTCTGGAACTCTCTTGCTTTTTCCATGATCCAGCAGATGTTGGCAATTTGATCTCTGGTTCTTCTGCCTTTTCTAAAACCAGCTTGAACATCTGAAAGTTCATGGTTCACGTATTGCTGAAGCCTGGCTTGGAGAATTTTGAGCATTACTTTACTAGCGTGTGAGATGAGTGCAATTGTGAGGTAGTTTGACCATTCTTTGGCATTGCCTTTCTTTGGGATTGGAATGAAAACTGACTTTTCCAGTCCTGTGGCCACTGCTGAGTTTTCCAAATTTGCTGGCATATTGAGTGCAGCACTTTCACAGCACCATCTTTTAGGATTTGAAATAGCTCAATAGGAATTCTGTCACCTCCACTAGCCTTGTTTGTAGTGATGCTTTCTAAGGCCCACTTGACTTCACATTCCAGAATATCTGGCTATAGGTGAGTGATCACACCATCGTGATTATCTGGGTCATGAAGATCTTTTTTGTATAGTTCTTCTGTGTATTCTTGCCACTTCTTTTTAATATCTTCTGCTTCTGTTAGGTCCATACCATTTCTGTCCTTTATCGAGCCCATCTTTGCATGAAATGTCCCCTCGGTATCTCTAATTTTCTTGAAGAGATCTGTAGTCTTTCCCATTCTGTTCTTTTCCTCTATTTCTTTGCATTGATTGCTGAAGAAGGCTTTCTTATCTCTTCTTGCTATTCTCTGGAACTCTGCATTCAGATGCTTATATCTTTCCTTTTCTCTTTTGCTTTTCACCTCTCTTCTTTTCACAGCTATTTGTAAAGCCTCCCCAGATAGCCATTTTGCTTTTTTGCAGAAGAAGGATGAGCACCAAAGAATTGATGGTTTTGAACTGTGGTGTTGGAGAAGACTCTTGAGAGTCCCTTGGACTGCAAGGAGATCCAACCAGTCCACTCTGAAGGAGATCAGCCCTGGGATTTCTTTGGAAGGAATGATGGTGAAGCTGAAACTCCAGTACTTTGGCCACCTCATGTGAAGAGTTGACTCATTGGAAAAGACTCTGATGCTGGGAGGGATTAGGGGCAGGAGAAGAAGGGGACGACAGAGGATGAGATGGCTGGATGGCATCACGGACTCGATGGACGTAAGTCTGAGTGAACTCCGGGAGTTGATGATGGACAGGAAGGCCTGGCGTGCTGCGATTCATGGGGTCACAAAGAGTCGGACACGAGTGAGCGACTGAACTGAACTGAATGTGGATTTCACTGTTCTTCCTGTTGAAAATGTAGACTATAGGTTAAATAAAAATCACAACTGAAAACAACAGTCTTTATTTTGAGCTTCCTCAGTTCTTCTTTGATATTGGGACCGTAACAATGGAAGGCAAGCCAGCCAGAGCAGGGGCAGTTTCTCCAAGGCTGGGCATCATTTCCAACCCGTCAGTTTAGCTAGAAGCAATTATGTTAGAGGAGAAGACAAATCTGTAAAGAACACCTGAATCAGTTGAGACACAAGTGGAAGTAATCTCTATCCTTAACTTACCTGTGGGGCAAATTCTGGACTTCTCAGACATATCATCTCTAAAAGGAGCTTCATGATGTCTAGTAGTTTATCATGAGAATGAGCATCATGTATCTAAAGCACAGTACCTACACATAAGATGAACTCATTTATTAGGAGCTTTTGTTACTAGTATTTACTTCAGGGAGAGTAGGACTTGTAAATAAAGAATGAGTTGAGATTTTCGGAGCCATGGTGGCAAACACGTCCTTATCCTGGAATATCAGATAAATGTGAGAGGGAATCAAAAAGACTTGACTGTTACAAGATTTGTCTTCACTCATTTAGAAGCCATCCCTCATAAACCCATTCAGTCCTTCCCTCACCAAAGTCCCCAATGACTTGCCAAGTCTGAGGGTCTAGTAAGGTAGATTTCACTGTTCTTCCTATTGAAAACGTAGGCAATAGGTATCTTAATTTGGGCTGTTGTAACAAAAATACAGCCTGTCCCTGACTTAAAATAGTTCAAATTAGATTTTTTTTGACTTTATGATGGTGTGAAAGCAATATGAATTCATTAGAAACTCTTCTCTGAATGTTGAATGTTGACCTTTCCCAGGCTAGCATTATGCAGCATGATACTTGCATGATGCTTGGCAGTGGCAGCGAACCACAGCTGTCAGCCAGTCACGAGACTATGAGGGTGAACAACCAATATACTTAAAACCGTTCTGTTCTTCATTTTTTAGTATAGAATGCAATAAATTGCAGGAGATGTTCAACAGCTTATTATAAAATAGGCTTTGTATTAGATTATTTCGCTCCAGAGTAGGCTCATTCAGGTAAGTGTTCTGAGCCCCTTTTAGGTAGGCTCAGCTAAGCTACTGTACACTAGGTGTATTAAATTCATTTTTGAATTGTGATATTTTCAATTCCATCATAAGTAGAAAAAGGTTTGTACCATATCTAAGATTCCCATAGACAACAAGCATTTCTTTCTCATTGTTCTGAGGCTGGGAAGTCCAAGATTAAGGACTACAGCAGATTTGATGTCTAGTGAGACCCTGCTTTGTGGTTCACAGACAGTCATCTTTGACATATCTTCACATGATGGAAAGGGAGCAAGAGAGCTCTCTGGGGTCCCTTGTATATCCCATTTGTGAGGATCTACCCCCATGACCCAAATATTTTCTCTTTTTTCCCATTGTTTTTTATTTTTAATTGGAGGATAATTGCTTTACAATGTTGTGTTGGTTTCTACCATCAACATGAATCAGACATAGGTATACTTATGTCCCCTCCCTCTTGACCCTCCCCCCCAACTCCGTCCCAACCCTCTAGATTGTCACAGAGCACTAGGTTGAGCTCCCTGAGTCATACAGCAAATTTGCACTGGCTTTCTATTTTACATATCATAATGTGTATGTTTCAACCAAATAAATTTCTAAAGGCACCATTTCTTAATACCATGACGTTGTGGGTTAGGATTTCAGCATGTGTATCATGAGGGGAAACAAATATTCAGAGCATCGAGATAAGTTAAGTAAAAAGTACAGTTAAAAGCAATAGTCTTCCCCAATCCATTAAACACTACCCCTCCCCTAAGACATGTTTTCTCTTTAAGCTAAAAATGACATATTGGATATATGCTCCAATGGCACCTGGGAACTTCCATTTACTATTGGAGTATTTAGAATGTAATTGTGATGTTCAGCCCCAAATTAGGGCAGAAGATGGCCCTGTTCTTGATGTACAACAAGACGAGAGGAGGCAAGTTAATGTGTTTCCTTTCAAAGGCCAGTTGTATGACATCATTAACCCAAGAAATTTAAGAATGTCTTGAAGATCCTCATCATTTTGGCCTCTGAAGTAGTTTTGTGTACTCGATTTGGAGAAAGTCACCTATACAGGACTTATCTATGAGAAACAAAGACATGAAACAGCTATCAAATTCCAGGAATTGGCCTCTCTTTTCCATGTCCCACTACAAGGAACTTGTTGATTTCTGATGGTAATGGGGGTCATGCAGCAACATCATTGGGTTCTGCTTTTCCTCTGACAAAGCATATGACCTCAGACAAATTATAATCTATCTGGGTCTTGTATTTTTCATCTAGAAAATATGGGAATTGGACTAGATTACTACATTCCTTTAGCTCTAATATCATATCAACATCATTATTTTGATTACTGTTCTGAATTTTCACATCCTCCAGGGACCCTGGATGCAGGAAATGAAAGTTGGACAGGAAATTAGGAGCCCTGCTCCCTTAATGACTGGTGGAGTGAGAACAGTCTCCACTCTCTGGACCTCAACTTCCTCTTCTGTAATGGGGTTGAGTGAAGAACAAACCAGGCGTGTTTCTTGCCCAGAGACCAGAGTTGGGGGTGTGGGAAAGAGAACATGGAGCAGGTGAGGTCAAGGGTCTTTCCACCTCTTAGATTCATCTTAGACACTTTGTCCACCGTTACTCAAGCAAAGCTGAAATTAGAGGATTCATGAATCTAAATTCCTGGGTTTTGTTATGTTTTCTTTTTTTGGCAGGTAGAAAGACTGACGAGTAAGGAGAAGAAAGCAATTCTTAAAAATAATTTTAAAATCCAGTCTCCTGATACATAGAAGTATTTTTCATAAACCCAGGGACAAAAAATTTTTTAGAAAAACAGAATTTCACAAAACTTTTTTGTTTGTGTTAAGAGCATGAGTTAATGAGGGGTAATTACTTAATATTAAATTCTTGCCCTTATTTGTTAAGAAAAACAAGGGGCAGAAAAATCTGCAATGTGCCATTCTATATTATTAACCTTACAGATTGCCATTTCTGAGAATTACAAAGAACAATTAATCTTAATGATCAAAGAAAGGCAGTGCATTGCTCTTCACCACTGGTTAACTTCTAAGATGGCAATTAACTGCCCTTCCCAAGTCTGAGATTTCTGGAGGTTAGAAAGGACATGCCATTATTTACTGCTCAGCAGTTGTAGATTGGTAAACCAGAAATCAGATTATTTTATGTTTGCATTTCAATTAAGCAACAAGAAAGATAAACAAATAAGACTAAATATAGTGTTGCAGGAAAAACTCTTTCTGGTTGTCTTCTTTAAAATTTCCCAAGCTCAAATGACTATAAGAAATGTGAACTGGAACCTTTTCTTCCAGGCTGTGTATGTTGAGAAGTCTGTGGCCCCCATTTTACAGATCAGCTAGGATCAAAATGTCAGGCAGTGTATGCTCCTCGGTTCTGTCTCGTCACAACAAAGATTTGAGGTGATGGACATTAAAGCCCTCAGCGCGTCACAGCTCTCCAGTCTTGGACAGACTGTGTTATAGCTCTCAGGTCTCAAACAGACCGTGTTACAGCTCTTAGACAAATCAGTGTTACAGCTCTATTTTATTTAGAAAATAGCAAGAGAATCCATCCTCTAGGTGTGAGGGCATGCTGACCCAAAGACGCTAACCAGCGCGTGGGGGAGAGAGAGAGAATCCTTTGGCTCCTCTTTTTATATGTTTTTCCTCCGTCTGTGCCTGCCCTATGTAAATTGGGCTAGCCAGGAGTGCTGTTTGTTCCACCTGAGGTCCTCACTCAGGTCCTCGGACCTTCCTTTGACCTTTCTTTGTTCTGTTTTCGAGGGCTTTTCCCTTCCTTGTCTTCTAGCCACTGCCATTCTGTTTCCTATTCTAACTACGTAACAAAAACAATTGTCATTAACGAATAAAGCTTTGTAGCTATGTAAGAGTGAGGAAGTAAAAGAATACATAGATGAAACTTCTAGCTGCAACTTTAAAAAATTTAGTATTTATTCCTTGATTCCTCAGTACAAAGTAAGCATAGACCCTAGTGAATTCTTGCTATTACTATTCTTTCCTTGGTTCTTTATTTTTTGACCAATGTACTATCAAATATCCAAAGAGCTAAAGGTGTGTTTAAATAATGCTTGGGCATTTTTGAAAAATTAAATAATTAAAATACTTAGTTTTTAAAATATAGGCAAAGTTTTTCATATGAAATAACATTGTATTTTTAAGAGTATAATTCTAGTGCCACAAAAAAGAAAATAACTTAGTGATTTATGAAAGGGAAAAAGCTGGCTTTGATGCTTTAAAGTTATAAATACTACTTTCCTTGACTGGAGAAAAGAATATGTTACTTAAGATCTTCACTTTCTAAGCTTTCTTTCTTCTTTTTTTTTCCTCTTGAGTACTATCTCCAGAGATTTATGACTAAGGAGCTCTCTGATCAATTCCCTTCAGAAGACATCAGGAGGCAGGTAAACTGGAAAGTGGAAAAATCATCCTGCTTTAAGTGCCTAGGCCTTCTCTTCATTGCACCACATCAGCTCAAGAGAGTCGTAAGTCTGGAACCTCTGTGCTTTGCCACAGTAGTGTAAAATCACTACCAACAGACTAGTGAACCTTGAATGATGACCTTGAGAGAGCCTCCAGGGCATCATCCCAAAGGCAGCACCATTCTTAAAAAAGCAGTCATAAGCTCATTTAGAATATTCTGAGAAAGTTTTGAAATATAAACTTGTGAGCACGATAACCCATGTGATGCCAGACTGTGGGGCCCTGGGGTCACTGAGGTTTTGTACAATAATTGCAGTTGTGTTTCCTTGATTTCCCTCCCCCATCCCCAGAATTCTCATGGGAACCCCCACCCTTGCTTTCCTTTCCTCTCTCACCTCCAGGGTTCTGGGGACTTCATATTCTTTCTCAGTGGCTGCTACAACTTTGCTGCTGCCACAGCCTGGATCATGCCAACCCTGTCAGTGTTACTGCTCTGCTGCTCCCATTCAATACTCTTGTCGCTTTCTTTTCTTAATTTTACTTTCCCTTGTCAAAACTTCTGACATCGGTTCTAACAATGATGGAGAAAAGTTTCTTTTATCAGTGGTAGGTGCTTTCTAGTCTTCCAAGGCTCTACCTGGCTGCTTTTTACTTACTAATACCCTGTTAGGAATTTTGGATATGATTACCAAAGCCCTAGGTTAGCACACGGAGAAGGCAATGGCACCCCACTCCAGTATTCTTGCCTGGAAAATCCCATGGACAGAGGAGCCTCTTAGGGTACAGTCCATGGGGTCGCTAAAAGTTGGACACGAATGAGTGACTTCACTTTCACTTTTCACTTTCATGCATTGGAGAAGGAAATGGCAACCCACTCCAGTGTTCTTGCCTGGAGAATCCCAGGGAGCGGGGAGCCTGGTGGGCCGCACAGAGTCGGACACGACTGACGTAACTTAGCAGCAGCAGCAGCAGCAGGTTAGCACAGCAAATATATTTCTCCTCAGTGATTGCTGAGTAACACAAACTGAGGCACACATTTGATCAACCTAAGATTTCTGCCTTCTCTTATGTTGTTTCTGAGGCCTCTCCTACTTCTCTTCTTTGTGTGGCTGTGCTAAGATTAGGCCCAAAGTTTCTTCCCCTCAAACCCAGGAAATTCTGCTAATAGAAATTTTAGTGTTATGGTCTGATTTCCCAGACTCTCCAAGGCAGATATAGTGAACAGAATCTGTGTTAGTTTTCTACTCCTGCTGTAGCAAATGACCACAAATGTGGTGACTTAAAGCAATACAGATTTATTATCTTATAGTTTGTAGGTCAGAAGCCTGGTGTGTGTCCATCAAACTAAAATAAAGGTGCCTGCAGGCTATGGGGAGATTACATTTCCTACTTATTTAGGTTGTTGGCAAAATTATTTCTTATAATTGTAGGACTGAGGTTCTTGTTTTCTTGCTGCCTCCAGAGGGTCATTTCCAGCTTCTCGAGGACACCACATTCTTTTGCTCGTGGCCTGCCTCCTCCAACTTCCGAGCTAATAATGGCAGGAGGAGTCCCTCTGTTTTTTAGATTCTTTCCTTATTCTTCTTCTACCTCATTTCTTGACCTTTTATTCTGCTTCCCAGATCTGCTTTTAAGAACTTACATGATTAGATTGGGCCCCCTTGTCCTGAATCACATCTGTAAAGAAATTTTTCCTTGTAAAATAATATCCTGGGGACTAGGGTGTGCATATCCTTTGGGGGGTGGGGGTGGCTATCATTATTTTGCATACCAAAGAACCTGCTCATTAATTCTTGGTGTGTTAGTATTTCCAAAATACATGACTAGCATTTAATGGAAAGTCACAAACTGAAATCATGCTCTGCATTAGATGACTTTGATTGAAGTAAGAAATCAATATGGGGGGTGGGAGTTATTCATTACATAATTAAATAGAGAAGTTCAGGCAGTTTCAGGCACAGATTGATCCAGGAATTTGCCTTTCTTCCTCACATGCCACTCCACTTCTCTGTGCTCATTTCAAATTAAGGCAGGTTGCTTCTTTGTATCTAGGTTTTTGCCTTGTTGTTCTAGCAACATCAGTCAAAGGAAAGGTTTTATTTTTCAAGAATTCGAACAAATGTTTGGCAGACAATTATCATTTACCCTGTTTTGTCATATTCACCTTAAAAGCAAACACCCTGTAGTTAGGGTAATTTGGTGCTTTGATTGTCTAGAGATGACTCACATGCCTAGCTCTGGAGCCAGGTGATGGGGTCAGGCCCATGAAATCACATGGATTGAAAGTGGACGGAGGTACTATTATTTGAAGGGGTGTGAATACTAAGTAAAAGCAGCATATGTCTACCATTATTTCTCAGAATTTTAGGAAAATACTACCTAGAGATTTAAATAAAAATATAAGTTGCAAGAGTAAGAGAAAACAGAAATAGGTGGCCTCTCTATAATGCATGATACAAAATATGTGAGTAAATCGAAATGACTTTTATCTTTCATGTACATGTTGTACATATTCAAAAGTAGTAGTCCTTACTTTTCCAAGTTGTTGCCAGGACTAGAGATAATACCAGGCTTCCCAGGTGGTGTTAGTGGTAAGGAACCTGCCTGCCAATGCAGAAGATGTAAGAGAGGCGAGTTCAATCCCTGGGTTGGGAAGATTCCCTGGAGAAGGGCATGGTAACCCACTTCAGTGTTCTTGACTGTAGAATTCCATGGACAGAGGAACTTGAAGGGCTACAGTCCATAAGGTTGCAAAGAGTTGGACAGGACTGAAGCGACTTAGCGTACACGCACAGAGATAATAAATGTGGAGGATCTACCACCATGTCTGGTAGTTGGGTGATGCTTAATGGATGACAGACATTGTTATCATCATCCTTATCATTATTTCAATAAGCTCGAGCTTTCTCACTGTTTGAAGAACAGTTTAAATTATAGCACTTTTATATCTAAGTTTTCCTTGAGGGCAAGTAAGCTGCTTGTAATGTTCTACTTTAAATGTCAGGCTTGAAATGAAATTTTGATCAATTTGTTCTAAAGCCATTAGGCCTCTTTATCGATTCAGCTCTAAGGAAAACTCCCATAGTTTTAAATATATCAATGCTGTTTGAAGTTAACTTTAATTTAACATAAACCGAAGGCAAATTGAGGTCAGACTAGCAACACTGCCAACATGAAATTTGCATCCTTCCAAGATGTTCTTTCCTTGCTGTTCATCACTAAATCAAGTTTCATTTAATTAGCCCAAATGGATATGCTTTTCAACCTATATATCTCTCTTCTCAATCTCCTTTTTCTTATAGAGGGCTAACTACTACTGATAAGTAGGATTCTCTGCAGGCTCCATGATGGCAGGGGATGTTTCTTATTCACTGTTCTATCTGTCCAATAACCCTGTACTGGCTCTACAACTAGATGCCCACTAAGAATTTCTTGGTTGATACTTGTTGACAAGAAATCAAGATGCAGAGTATGTGTGCATTCATTTGTATGTGGTCGAGTAACTTGCTGGAGGTCTATAGCTAGCAAACAGCAGGGTGGCTGTGAGCCCCAAAAGAGGGCCTCCGCTTTCCACCTCATCACCCCTATATGACCTACTTCACTATCCACCTTGCCCTAGTCCAGCCCTTTCCTGTAGTCAGCCAGAAAGGATAAACACCCAAAGTCATAGCTCCTCTTGTGCCCCAAATCAAGGAAAACCAGCACTGAAGATGAATGGGAACCTTGTTCTCTCTTGTCAGTGAAGTCTGAAAAAGTTTGCTGCTTGCCTAACCTCCTTCCCTGCCCAAGTCTCATTGGAGAAACTTAGTTATCTGATTCCCAGGTCAGGCCATGGCTTCACTCTGCTCCAGGTCCTGTTGGGGATGGGGGTGGCCTTTCTGGTGTTTCTCCTTCTGCCTTTTTGTTCTTTGCCTCTCTGAGATTGGAGCCCTGTCCTGAATTCCACTCTCTTTACCTGAATCCCTAAAATTCTCACCCCCTCCCAACTTGGCTTCTTAAAGCTTCCTTCCCTTAGGAAGTGGTGCTGCTGACAGGCTTTACTTGTAGCTTGAAAACACATTGCCCAAGACCTCACTGCATTGCTGGCCAGAAGTCTTTGTAGGTGTTCTGAGTCAGATTGCCTGGGCTCAAGCCCCAGCTGAGTAACATTAGTCAAAGTAATGATGTTTGTTAATTCTTGGTTTTCTCATTTGTAAAATGAGGGTAATAAAATACCTCCTCATAGGAACTCAGGATTAAATAAAATAATGCGTGTGAAGTCCACGTCACAAACTGGGGAAATGTTAGCTATTATTTGTGTCCTTCTGCTAGTCTAAACGGAGAAGGCAATGGCACCCCACTCCAGTACTCTTGCCTGGAAAATCCCATGGATGGAGGAGCGTGGTAGGCTGCAGTCCATGGGGTCGCTAGGAGTTGGACATAACTGAAGTGACTTAGCAGTAGCAGCAGCAGCTAGTCTAAATCTTAAGAAGTTGCTCTCAGACTTGTGGCTTAGAATGTTGATTTCTTTCGTAAAAAGGTTTTGCTTCTCTGTACTGCTTTGCTGAGACCCTGGTCTGTGTCGTTGTGGGTCCCTCATTCCCAATGCGGCTGGATTTACACCAATTATGAATAGCCGTGGTTCTGAAACTCTGAGGCCTTAGTCAACATAGGACCAGTGAGGGTCCAGAAAGGAGCTCAGTGTCCAAAAGAAGTCCATACAGATTGGGGAAGAAAGAGTGGATGGGAAGTGATATGGATTCAAGGGCTGTGAAATCACCACCTAGCTCCTGAGTGAGTTGTTTATTGGGTCAAATTGAGGGCACGATTTATTTCATGCTCCAATGGAGAGTGGAACTTGAGTTTTGATACCTTTCCTGGCCTTCTCGTGAGGTTTTCAGGACCAGGAAAGGCTTGGACTTATAGGGTACACTGCAGTATACACTGAGTATTGCTGCTGCTGCTGCTGCTGCTAAGTTGCTTCAGTCGCGTCCAACTCAGTGTGACCCCATAGACGGCAGCTTAGCTTCCCATAACTGCTATAACAGATTGCCACAAGTTTAGTGGCTTCAAACAACACAGATTTGTCATCTGAAAGTTCAGGAGGTCAGAAATCTAAAATGGTCAGCAGGACTGTGTTCCTTCTGGAGGCTCTAGGGAAAATCCACTTCCATGCCTTTTCCAGCTGTGTTCTTTGGCTACTGGCCCTTTCCTCCACCTTCACAGTCAGCAGTGTTGCTGCTGCTGCTAAGTCACTTCAGTCGTGTCTGACTCTGTGCAACCCCATAGATGGCAGCCCACCAGGCTCTCCTGTCCCTGGGATTCTCCAGGCAAGAACACTGGAGTGGGTTGCCATTGCCTTCCCCATGCATGAAAGTGAAAAGCGAAAGTGAAGTCGCTCAGTCGTGTCCGACTCCTAGCGACCCCATGGACTGCATCCCACCAGGCTCCTCCATCCATGGGATTTTCCAGGCAAGAGTACTGGAGTGGGGTGCCATTGCCTTCCCCAATGCATGAAAGTGAAAAGTGAAAGTGAAGTCGCTCAGTCGTGTCCGACTCCTAGCGACCCCATGGACTGCATCCCACTAGGCTCCTCCGTCCATGGGATTTTCCAGGCAAGAGTACTGGAGTGCGGTGCCATTGCCTTCTCCAAGTCAGCAGTGTAGCCTTTCCGAATCTCTCTCTGTGCTTAGATGACAACTTGCTACTGGAAAAGGGCTTGCTACTTCATGTTACACAAAAGCTTGCAAAATATTATAAAAATGAGTAAACTCTTTCCCCAGTATTGGGTGTGTAAAACACATGTATGTGTGTATGTGTGTATGTTAGTTGCTCAGTCATGTCTGACTCTATGCGAACCCATGGACTGTAGCCCGCCAGGCTCCTCTGTCTATGGGATTCTCCAGGCAAGAATACTGGAGTGGGTTGCCATTCCCTTCTCCAGGGAATCTTCCTGAACCAGGGATCAAACTTGGATCTCCTGCATTGCAGGCAGATTCTTTACTATTTGAGCCACCAGGGAAGCATGAAACATGTGCATATCCTCAAAAACTGACAACTCTTTTTTGGTACTAAAATGAAGTGTTAATAGTTTATATAGCAAACAGATACACACACACACAGATATTTTTTACAAAATAATAGAGGATAAACCAATATCAAATATAGGCTTAGCAATTTAGTCCAAAGGTGAAAATATTAAATTCCCAGAGTAATATTCAATTGCCAGATAAAGGAAGAGAAATCACAGGGAAAGAATAATTTTTACACAGAAATTGCTGTGAGTCCCTAGGATCTACAATGTATGCTTAAGACACCCAACAAAGGTCTGATTTTAATATAATATTAATTTTAATATATTTCTCCTTAAGCCTCTTCAGTGCCCAAAAGGAATTGGCATATATAGGAGAAAATTCATAGAGGTGGTAGATATAGGTGTGAAGCTATTAAAAAAACTTTTTATTGACTGTCATGTTCATTTATAAGCATAAAAGGAATCTTCCACCCCACCAAGACTCCAATTTGAGTTGTGTTAGTTTGCAAAGGCTGCCATAACAATGTAACACAGACAAGGTGACTGAATCAACAGAACTTTATTCCCTCACATTTTTGGAGGCTGGAAGTCCCAGAGCAAAGTATTGGCAGTGTTGGTTTCTCCTGAGGCCTTTTCCCTTGGTTTACAGATAGAAGCCTTCTCACTGTGTCTTCATGTTCTTCCCTCTGTCTGTGTTGTCTGTGTCCTTCTCGCCTAAGGACACCAGTCATATTACATTAGGGCCCACCCATATGCCTTCATTTCAACCTCTTTAAAGGCCCTGTCTTCAAATGCAGTCACATTATAAGGTTCTGGCAGTGGGTCTTCAGCTTGTGAAGTTGGGGGATACAGTTCAGTTTATAACAAGACTAACTAAATTTATTTTTTACATTATCTTTTGATGGAGTAGTTTATTCCAACTGTATCCATTACTCTTTTTGGTCAGAGAAGGGTTAAAAAAGCAGTAAACTTTATTGCCAGTCACCCCCTGGTGTTTCCAAACGTGGCTGAATGACCAGTGTCACATTCAAACCAAAGCAAGGGAAACCCATTCTGGGTCCAATTCTCTGTCAAAATCATCCAGAACCATGGGGATTTAGAGGTTACCACAGAAAGCTATTTAAAGCTATCCAAACTATTATCTGTACCTTTTTTTAGCATTTCACATTAACTCACAATCTTTTGGGGACAGAGGGTTAAATTCCTTGACTTTTGTGTTTCAGTCATTTTCTTTTCATATGTAGTGGGCTTTATATTTCAAGTCACCCTTTAGACGTGCAGAGATATAATTTATTTTCTATAACTGAACTCAACTGGTCCGTGAGACCCCCAACTCTGGTCAGGAATGGGGAAGAACTATAAATTGCTCACTCAAGTTTTCTTAGTCACTTTCAGTTTAAAGATCTTATTTTCCAGAATAAGTCAAGCCCCCAGGATAAGCCCTAGGTCTCCGGGAGAGGCCATTGGTCCTTGCTGTCTCATCCTGTCCTCCTTGGTCTTGCCTGAAGTATCTCATACTTGGAGTTGAATGTACTGTACTGTTAATGAAGCTTAAACTTCAGGACTTTTTCTGAACCCTTGGAAGGGGCAGCAGTGATGGGTTCATATAGTCATAGATTTTATAACTTTTAAAGAAGTTAAATACTTTAAGCAACTGATTAAGACCACTGTTGTTTGCCACCTGATTTTCACTCCACCAAAGTTTCACCTTTTATACAATAGCTTTGGGATATCTATAAGAATTTTGGGGATCTGATTATGGGGAAGTTGAGATGGGGTACATTCAGTTTGTATTTAGTATGATAGATTCATGTGGTTTACAGTCACTTCCATGAATAGTTAAGTTATGGACTGGTCAATCTTGGCTAGAAATGGCTTCTGTAATAGAAATACTCCCGTCACCTGCTGTGATGATTCAAAACCACGGAAGGCTGGGGTCATATGGGGACATAGTGCCTACGATGCCTGGCATTAGAAGTATGTGGGCGAATGGAGGAGAAAAAACTTGGGAAAAAGCCTATGGAAGATTCTTCCAGTTACCAGAGGGGTAACATCGTAAGCAGAAAATTTAGTTCTCATTGACAGCTTGACATAGAGATTTTTCTTTTTAGGCTAGGAATACATTCAATAATGCAGCATATGCAATTATAAATGTTACATCTATTTTTTTTCTGACAGAAATTATGCAAAGTAGAACTCAGAATTCCTGTGTTTGTGAGGTACTGGCACAGACAGCAGGTGCATCCACGTGTGAGGCCACATGATTTATGCCTTCCAACTACCAGTTATAAAAAATGTCAGTGACCCTTGAGAAAGCCTCAATTATCTACCTTTTTATTCTCTCTGTAGAAACTATTACAAAATAGTTATCATATAAGTGATCAAAAAGTATGTAGCCACAAATGTATGAAAAATGTTAGAGAATTTATAATTTGTTAATTATAATTAAATTATAGTTATAAATTTATAAAACCATTTTTATTGTCTAGATTTTATGATATATCTGTTAGCTTTTGTATATTTGTTTCTTTCTTTTCTCAAATATTTAAAGAAACATTTACTTTCATTCTTAATATTATATTTATCATATTATATTATTTTTTCCTCACAGGGATCCCCAAAGCTTGTAGGCAGACTTCATGCACCATGAATCCTGTTCAGCTTTCCTTATGTCCTTTGAGCGGTGAACATTGCTGTGTGAGGGGGGCTTGGGTTTTGGCCCCTATGCAGTGACTCTGTGTTCTTGATGTCCAGATTGTAGCTGTCTTCTAGGCCTGTGTTTCCTAGCATGTGCATTTCAGCACACCTCACCCCATTTCTGAGTTCTAGGAGTACTTAATGCTCCAGTGACATTTGGGGTACTCCACTGGCATTTGAGGTACCCTGCTGGCATGCAGGGACGTGTAGGACTTGTGAAGCAGAGGGCATACTACTGCAAGTCCTGTTTCTGAACAAATGCTCCCTGCCAGTGTACCTACTGCTCCAAGATCGGTATATGTGGCAGGGTAGGGGTGGGGATGGGGCATGGGGACCCTCTTTGAGGTTATCTTTACACAGCCTGCTTTGTTTCTGAATTTTGAAACATAACTGGAGATTTTAAAAATCTGCTTCCTCCAAGTGTTTGGATTTCAGATTTGTTTTACCAGTGATCTCCAAGCACTGTCTCCCAAGCCCAGGATCTGCTCTTATAGCACCATGGCGCCATAGTAAAGAGAATAGCCAGACTGCACAGGATCAAATACTAGAGCAATTGGTTGCAAGCTGTGTCAGCTTGGATAAGTTACTTAACCTCTCTGAGCATCAATTTCCTTATCTGTACAGGAGGTTGTCATGAGGATGAGTGAATTAATGTGTCTAAAGTACTTGGAATACAAAATGTATGTGGTTCAGCTATTAAAATCCCCTTTTGCTATAGTGTAGGTACTTGTGCCACATCTTTCTGGTCTGTGGCTTACAGGACATTACGCTATGAGGGTCAGGATTGTTCTGTGATATTTAATGATAAGACTTTGGGACGTAAAACACTCTTTTTTCTTAAATCACAAAGACCCAAAAGTTATAATCAAAAGCCTGGATTTTAGAACCATTGTTTCAAAGATGGGATTCTAGTGCCTATTTTGGCAGTCTAGAAATGAATAAAAATATTTTGGTAATGTTTCCATCCCAGCTATAAAGATACTAAATTTCTCTGAGGCAATGAAAACTTCTGGCTTAAAAAGATAAAATTATAAAAAAAGATTTTAAAAAGTACAAATATAAAGCAATAACATATTTCAAAATGCTACATAAATAACAATAAAGAAGAACCAACACTTTTAATTTCCTTTAAGGGTGCCAATTTCAGGCCATGAAATTTACATTGTTTAATCTTTACTGTAGCCTCATATAGATAGTTTTATTTCCATTTTACCTGTAGGTAAACTGAGGTTTGCAGATTTCAAGTTACTTGCCCAAACTATTTAGTGCAATAAGAGGTAGGCCATGACTCAAGCTGACATTTTGCTTCCAAAAGACATTCTTTTCCCACTTATTGCTTTTGACGGTTCACCCCTTATTCCCTAAAATTTAATTCTCTGAAAGAAAAGCATCTGACTGGGAAAGAGCATTTTTCTGTAAAGAAGAGGTTTCCATCATCAGCTGAAGGCTTGTCAATTGTTGGGGGCATGCTTCTGAATCTAGCTATAAAATAATCTAGGATACAGGTTCCATGTGCACTGTGACATCTATTATGAAAGTATATCTCAGTGTGATTGTGTAGTCAATTCTAATGAACACTTCTCTTCCAGTAAATTCTGCCAATACATTGATTCTATTTAAAAAATTGAAACTGTCTTTGTGGAAAAACCTCATTGCATCTTTCTCAATTATTTGTTGCTTTGACACTAAACCTCATCTTTATTCTCATCACAAATTCTTTAGAAAAACTGTTCCTCCCATTCCCGTAATGAATTAAGTAGATCATGCTTAAGGCAGTGACAATGAAATTTTGTTCTGAATTCAAAATAGGAATACAGAATAAATACATGAACTCATTGCTCTAGCTAACATTGAAAGTTAGCACCATATAATGTGTTGTATGTGTTTTCAAGCTTGATCCTAAGTAAAATTATGAGAATGATAAAATTTCCTTTATATGGTCTATTCCTTTCTTAGCAATTGTCACCTTGCATTTATATTCACCTCATAACACTATATCTAACAATCTTATTTCTTCTTTTTTTTTAATATCAGAAAGCTGTCTTCTGAATTTTATTTCTTACTTCCATGTTTTTAATTGAAGTATAGTTGACTTAAAATAGTATATTAGTTTCAGGTGTGCAACAATGATTTGCTATTTTTATAGGTTATATGCTTAGTCACTTAGTTGTGTCCGACTCTTTGTGACCCCGTGAACAGTAGCCCACCAAGCTCCTCTGTTCATGGGATTCTCCAGGCAAGAATATTGGAGTGGGTTGCTATTTCCTTCTCCATTATAGGTTATATATATTGTAAATAATGCTTCCATGAATGCAGGGGTGCCTGTAGCTTTCTGAATTGGTGTTTTCACTTTCTTTGTATATATACCCAGGAATGCAATGGCTGGATCACATGATAGCTCTGTTTTTAATTATTTGAAGACCCTCCATACTGTTTTTCATAGTTGTTATGTCAATTAACATTTCCCTCAACCATACGCAACAGTTACTTTTTCTCTGTATCCTGACCAACACTTGTTTATTTGTTGTCTTTTTGATAGTAGCCATTCTAACAGGTAATATCTCAATGAAGTGCTATATTGTGGTTTTGATTTGCATTTCTCTAAATCAGTCATGCTGAGCATCTTTTCATGTGCCTGTTGGCCTCCTACATTTCTTCTTTGGAAAAACATCTATTCATGTCCTCTGCCTAGTTTTTCATCAGGTTGGTTTTTGATATTGAGTTGTATGAGTTCTTTGCATATTTTGGATATTAATCCCTTATCAGACATGTAGTTTGCAAATATCTTTGCTCATTCAGTTATTTATTTATAAATTTATAAATTTATGTATAAATTTATTTCTAAGTTCTCTATTTTTCCATTGACCAATATTTTGGGTTTTATGGGTATACCATACTCTTCTGATTACTATAACTTTGTAGTATAGTTTGTAGGGAGCATGATACCATCTGCTTTGTTCTTCCTTCTTAAGCGTGCTTTGTCTGTGGTTTTGTAAAAATTTTAGAATTATTTATTCTAATTCTGTGAAAAATGCCACCAGTGTTTTGATAGAGATTATATTGAATGTGTAGATTTCTTTGGGTAGTATGTAAATTTTAATAATATTAATTCTTCCAGTTCATGAGCATGGTATATATTTCCATTTATTTGTGTTGTCTTCAATTCTTCCATCACAGTCTTTTAATTTTCAAAGTATAGTTCTTTCACCTTCTTGGTTAATTTCATTTTTAGGTATTTAACTCTTTTTGGTGTGATTGTAAATGGAATTTTTAAAAATTTCCCTCTGATAGTGCAGTATTAATACATAGAAATGCAACAGATTTTATCATGCAAAGTTAACGATTCATTTATTTGTTCTAATACTTTTTTGGTGTGATTTTTTTTGGTGAATATTTTCTATATAAAATATCATGTCATCTGTTATAATGACAGTTTCACCTCTCCATTTCCAATTTGGATGCTTTTATTTATTTATGTTTATCTGCTGCAGCTAGGACTACTAACACTATGATGAGTAAAAGTGACAAGAGTGGGCATCCCTGTCTTGTTCCTGATCTTAGAGGAAGAGCTATAAGTCTTTCATCATTCAGTATGATGTTAGCTGTGGGTCTGTCATAAATGGCTTTATTATGTTTAGGTATGTTCCTGCTATACCCAGTTTGTTGAGCATTTTTATCACGAATGGATGTGGAATTTTTCAAATACTTTTTCTATATCTATTAAGATGATCATGTGATTTTTATCCTTTGCTTTATTAATTTGGTGTATCACATAGATTGGCAGATACTGAATCATTTTTGCATCCTTGGAATAAATGCCACTTGATCATGATGGATAGTCTTTTTAATGTATTGTTGAATTAGGTTTGCTAATATATTATTGATAATGTTTGTGTCTATGGTTATCATGGATGTTGGCCTATAATTTTCTTTTTTTGTGGTGTCTATATCTGGTTTTGCAGGGTGATGATGAACTTATAGAATGAATTAGATATATTCCTTTATCTTCAACTTTTTGGAGTAGTTTGACCTGGATAGATATTATGTCTTCTTTAAAAGTTTGATGAATTTTACTTGTGATTCCATCTGATCCTGGACTTTTGTTTATTGGAGTTTTTCATATTCATGCTTCAATTTCCTTACTAATAATTAATCTATTTATATTTTCTATTTTTCTTTGATTTAGCCTTAGAACATTGAATATTTCTGGAAAAGTAGTCATTGCTTCTAGATTGACCAGTTTGTTGTCAAGTAATTGTTTGCAGTATTCTCTTATGATTGGTTGTATTTCTGTCATATAGGTTGTAACTTATCATTTATTTCTAATTTTATTTATTTGGCTCTTTCCTTTTCTTTCTTAATGAATTGGGTAAAAGTTTATTAATTTTGTTTATCTTTTCAAAGAACCAGCTCTTAGTTTCATTGATCTTTTTTCTTTCTTTCTTTTTTTTCAATCTCTTTTATTTTCACTCTCATTTTTATTATGTCATTCTTCTAACTTTGGGCATTGTTTGTTCTTTTCTTAATTTCTTTAGGTGTAAATTTAGTTTGTTTACTTGAGACTTTTCCTGTTTTTTTAAGTTGGCCTGTAATCTTATGAATTTCTCTCTTAGAACTGTTTTTTTTTTTTTTTTTTT
>SJYA01000893.1:40283-115475 GCA_006410615.1 Neotragus moschatus | reverse complement strand
TTTTTTTTTTTTTTTTTTTGCAGTCTTATAGGTTTTATAAAGTTGTGTTTCTATTTTCATTTGTCTCAAGGTATTTTTTTGGATTCCTCTTTGACTCCTTTATTGACCCATTGATTTTTTAGTAGCATATAGTTTAGCCTCCACTAAGCAAAAAGCATATGTGTTTGGTTTTTTGCAAGTTTTCTCTTGTAGTTTATTTCTCTTCATAGAATTGCAGTCAAAAAAGATGCTTGATATAATTTGAATTTTCTTGAATTTACTGAGACTTATTTTGTGACCTAGCAGTGATCTATCCTGGAAAATATTCCATGTGCACTTGAATGTGTATTTTGTATGGAATGTTTATATACATAAGCCACATGGTGGCTCAGCAGTAAAGAATTCACCTGCTAATGTGGGAAACACATATTTGATCCCTGGGTTGGGAACATCCCTTGGAGAAGGAAATGGCAACCCACTCTAGGATTCTTGTTCTTGCCTGGGAAATCCCATGGACAGAGGTGCCTGGCAAGCTACAGTCCATGGGTTGCAAAGAGTTGGACATGACTTAGAGAGTAAACAACAACAACTATATATATATATGTATATATAAAATATATATAAAAATGCCTCTTTGGTCTATTGTGTCATTTAAAGCTAGTGTTTCTTTACTGCCTATCTGTCTGGATGTTCTATCCATTGATGTAAGTGGGGTGTTAAAAGTCCCCTATGATTATTATCTTACTGTACATTTTTTCCTTTATATCTGTTAATAATTGCTTTATGTATTTCAGTGCTCCTGTGTTGAATACACACATACATAATACACATACACACACAACTCTTATATCCTCTTCTAGAATTGATTTTTTTTTATTATGTAATGCTTTTCTTTGTCTTCTGTTATAGTCTTTGATTTGAAGTCTGTTTCATCTGAAATAAGTATTGCTATCCCAGTGTTCTTTTGATTCCATTTGCATTTAATATTTTTTTCCATCCCCTCACTTTCAGTCCATGTATATCCTTAACTCTGCCTACAGTATGCTTTTGTAGGCAGCATATTGATGAGTCTTGGTTTTTCATCCATTTAGCCACCCTGTGTCTTTTGATTGAGGCATTTAGTTCATTTACATTTAAAGTGATTATTGATAGGTATGCTTTATTGCCATCTTGTTACTTTCTGTCTGTTTCTGTAGCTCTTTTTTATTCTTTACTTTTTTATTCTCTTCCCTTGTGGTTTGATGATATTGTCTAGTGTTATGTTTGGATTCCTTTCTCTTTGTTGGGTGTGTACCTATTGTAGGTTTTTGGTTTGTGGTTAGTATGAGGTTCATATATATTGACTTATGTATATAACTGTTTGTTTTAAACTATTAGTCACTTAAGTTTGAACACATTCTAAAACCTCAAAATTTTCACTCCTTAACACTTTTGGTGTTTATCATCATATTTCATACCTTTGTGTATCCCTTAATACTTATTTTAATAATAGTTGATTTTTATGACTTCTGTCTTATAATATTGATACTAACTTTTTAAGTAGTTAATCCACTGTCTTTATTATATACAGTTGATTCTTGACAGTGAAGGTGCCAAGAGTTCTGACCCTCCAGACGGTAAAAAATATGAATACATGATTCTTCCATATTTCCTCTTCTGTGGTCACAGATTAAACCAATCATGGATTGTGGATTGTATAGTACTGCAGTATTTGCTATTGAAAAAATCCACATATAAGCGGATACATGCAATTCAAGCTCATTATATTCAAGGTCAACTGTATATGTCTTTACAAGTGAGTTTTTTAAAAATCTTATTTCTTGTTGTAGCCTTTATTTTTTTTTTGCTTAAAGCTGGCCCTTTAACATTTCTTGAAAGAGCAGTTTAGTAGTGATTAACTCTTAGTTTTTTGCATGTCTAGAAAGCTCTTTATCTCTTCTTCATTTCTGAATGATAACCTTTCTGCGTAGAGTATACTTGTTTACAGAATTTTCCCTTTCAGCACTTGAAATATATAATGCTGCTCCCTTCTAACCTTCAAAGTTTCTCATGCAAAATCAGCTTATAGCCTTATGAAGCTTTCCTTGTAAGTAACTCTTTGCTTTTCTCTTACTGCCTTTAAAATTCTCTCTTTATCTTTTGCCATTTTAATTATGGTATGTCTAGATGTGGTTCTCTTTGTGTTCATCTTGTTTTGGAAGTCTCTTTGATTCCCAGACCAGGATATCTGTTTTCTTCCCTAGGTTGGTGAAGTTTTCAGCCATTATTTTATGAAATAAGTGTTCTGCTATTCTATCTCTTACCTTCTAGGATCTCTATAAGGCAAATGTGGCAGAAGATGGGGTGTGTGGGAGCCAGCGCCTGGTGTGGGTTGGCATTTTCCCGGGGCACACCAAGGGCCACTGCTTCATCAGAGTTGGGAGTGCGGTGCTGGAGCCAGAAACTAGTTTGAGCTGGAGGGGTTGCTGGGGTGGTCTTGGCAGGCCAGAAGGAGTGCCTGGTGGTTTTCAATCAGCTTCCTCTGCACTGAGACTCAGAGAGAGTAAGTTTGTGGGTACACACTCTAAGAGTGGAGTCTCGGTATCCTACAGTCCTTTGACTCTCTCAGTTGTAAGCCCTATTGGTTTAAAATCCATTAACAGGGTTTGTCTTCCTGGTGTCAGTCCCCAGGGCTTGGATACCCAGTGTGGACCTCAAACTGCTTGCTCTTTAGGGAGCACCTCTGAGTTTGTAATATCCTCTTCCTATCTTGGGTTGCCTGCTAGAGTTGTTGGTCCTGGCTCATTGCATCTCTGTCCCACCTACCTATATATCAACGTAGTTTTTCCTTTATATTCCTTAGAAAATCTGCCCTGTTAGCTTTAGGTCATTCTCTGAGAGAGTTGTTCTATATTTGCCTCTGCTTTTGCTGTATCTATGGGAGGAGATGAGCTCTGGTGTACTAATTCAGGCTAATGTCATCAGACCTCATTTTTTCCCTCTTGTATCTTCATTTTCAGTTTCCCCTATGTAGATTTGTGAATATGCTTGTCTTCCTCTCAACTTCCATCCTTCACAGAGGATTATTTCTCCTCTGGTCTTCAATTTAATTGAATCAGGAAGTGTTTAAATTATTTCCATTTTGCCACATGGGAGGGTTTAAAAATAGGTTATTCTTCTCATAATCACATTGTCATTTAACAATGTTCTGTACATTCTAATTAATGTAATAAGATTGAAATAGAAGTAAGTTGTACATACTTTTGGAAACTGAGGGCAATATTATTATTTGCAAATGTGAAGATATACCTAGAAAATATATGTGATTAAACTAAAAAAATACCATAATGAAAGCGTTTCACAAAATGGCATACATGAAAAACATTGAACAATAGCTATGTGTTATTCTAGCAATTCTAATTTAGAAAATATAATAAGAGCTCATTCACAAAATTAACAAAATACACAAATTAAGTTAGAAATAACCTTATTAAGAACTACAGTTATTATTTCAAGTAAACTGTTGTATTTTATAAACATGTAGACAACATGCCTTTGGAATATCTGGAGAAAAATATTGTACTCTAATTATGAGAAGACAGGATATCACAATGCTATTTTCTTTCAAACAAATATGTATGTAAACTAAATAATTAAAATTCAAATGAGATTAAAAACTAAAAAAAAAAAACTTTATAAATGTTTCCAAGGCTTGTCTGAAAAAATTAGATAAAAAGAACTGAATTTATTGCTAATGAAAGTTAGTACATGCATGCGTTCTCAGTTGTGTCCAACTCTTTGTGACCCCATGGACTGTGGCCCACCAGGCTCCTCTGTCCATGGGATTTTCCTGGAAAGAATACTGGAGTGGGTTGCCATTTCCTCTTCAGGTGATAATCCTGACCCAGGGATTGAACCCTGTCTCCAGCATCTCTGCATTGGCAGGCAAATTCTTTACCATTGAGCCACCTGGGAAACAGTAGGGTTATAAAAAAAGTTGAAATAAAATATTGTATATAAAAATTTTGAGATTAATTAGAATTTCAATAAGTTACAATTTATAGAAAAAATTATTTTTATTTTTGGCTGCACTGGGTCTTCTTGCTGTGAAAGCTTTCTCTAGTTGTGGTGATCAGGGGCTACTCTCTAGTGGTATGCAGGTTTTTCATTGCTGGGGCTTCTCTTGTTGTGGGAGGTTCTAGTAGTTGCAGCTCCCGGGCTCTAGGGTTTGGGCTCAGTGGTTGTGGTACACGGGCTTAGTTGCCTTGAAGCATGTGGGATCTTTGTGCACCAGGGATAGAACGCATATCACCTGGATTGGCAGGCAGATTCTTAACCACTGGACCACGAAGGAAGCCTAAGTTGCAGTTTTGTGTATGGTTATTTAGTACTTAGGTGTTCTAGAATTCCCCCAGTTCTTACCAGCCTGTTGAAGTCACATTAACATTAATTTCAAAATTATAGTACTTAGCCTCTGATTTTGATACTGAAGGATATCTCCAGTTCTCTGTCAAAGTTACCCCTAGTTATTCCTGGGTTGTCAAGTTGTGTCACTAGTATCCTGGAAAAAATTTTGGCTAATGTTCTTCTTTAAGTGTCACATCCTTAAGGTGGCTCCTCTGAGCCCATGGGCTGGCTGCCAAAGCCTCTTAGTGATACCCGGCAAAGCTGGGGAGAAATGTTCATCAGGACCAGCAGTAATATTTGTGCTCATAGCCTCCAGTGTTTTTTTTGTGTTTGTTTGTTTGTTTGTTTTGTTTTGTTTTATTGGTTTCCTAAACCTTCTGCTCTTAATCCCTCTTATCACTAAAATCTTGTACCTGAATCCAGAAACAGATAGATTCAAGCAATCCCTGTCTTCCTCAGCTGTATTCACCTTATCTTTCTTTATAGGCTTTAAAGCTCCTTCATTCTATTTCAGCCCCAGAAGAAAAAGACCTGTACAACATCAAAACACACAGACTACCAAGTCTTCAATAGCCAGATTCTGAGTACAAGTTCATGCTCCAAGACACTCTACTATATAAGAACTCATCTAACTCTATTATAAATCATTCATTAACTGTGATCTGTTACAGTGTATGAGGTGTCAAGTATAGTTAAAAAGGTAAAAAGTCAGTTTCTGTGAGTCACAGAGAGGAGTCATACCCCTTATTTGCTAGGGAATCATGAGAGCACACCAAATATATTTCTAAACTACATAGACTACATTTTCCTACTTTACTAAGATAAACCTGTTACAAAAGTTTATTCTGGCATGACTTGGTTACAGTGAACTGATACTGGCTCCCAGAATCCTTTTTTCCATCTTTAATGTCCATTTGAGAGTATTCTTAAGAATCCACATCAAACTCACCAGAATATAGTGAAAAGTTAAATATTAGCCCATAGCCAGTCTTCTGGCAATACTCTGGCCTCTGCAGATCCACAATAGTGATTCACTGCCCTCCCACATTCTGTCAATAACTTTCCATACAATATACTAAGGCAGGATGCTAGAACTCTGAAAATAATCGTGTGCTTTCTTACAATATCTCTACTCATCTTATAAATTGGCATGCCTAATTATTAAGTAAATGTTGATTGAACAAACTCTTAACTGGCAGCTATATTAGGTATAGAGGAAAATGGTGAACACAGCACAATTTTGTCCAAAGATGCTAATTGTTTAGTGGAGAAGACAGGCTTATAAATAAATGGTGATGATGGTCATGATGATGATAATGATAGTGACTATGATATAATTTATATCAGTAAGATGCCTGAACCCACCAAGTCAGCTCCAGCCCCAAAGAAAGGCTCAAAGAAGGCGGTGACCAAGGCGCAGAAGAAAGATGGCAAGAAGCGCAAGCGCAGCCGCAAGGAGAGCTACTCCGTGTAGGTATACAAGGTTCTGAAGCAGGTCCACCCGGACACCGGCATCTCGTCCAAGGCCATGGGCATCATGAATTCATTTGTCAACGACATCTTCGAGCGCATCACAGGGGAGGCGTCGCATCTGGCGCATTACAACGCTCGACCATCACATCTAGGGAGATCCAGACGGCCGGACGCCTGCTGTTCCCCGGGGGGTTGGCCAAACACGCCGTGTCTGAGGGCACCAAGGCCATCACCAAGTACACCAACTCAAAGTAAACTTGCCAAGTCTTCAAGTTGATCATGACGGTGACCCGGAATTTGGTGATGAACCCTTACCCAGAATACGAAAGAGCATGCTCTTATCAACTTCATTCTGCTCAGAGCTTTTCCATTTTTCTTTTCCTTTTTTTCTTTTTTTTTTTTCGATTTTTAAACCACAAATACATGTATTTCGGTTAGGGGGGGAATTCTAAAGACAATGAATTTTCACAAAAATGTTACAAAGGTTTTTTCTGGTTTCCTTGCTTTGTAATTGGTGCAGTTTCTATGGTGGGGAGGAGACTATGCTCTATCCTAAAGGCAGAAAAGAAAAAGGAAGCCTTCAAATCCTGTCGGAGAAGGCAATGGCAACCCACTCTAGTACTCTTGCCTGGAAAATCTCATGGACAGAGGAGCCTTGTAGGCTGCAGTCCATGGGGTCACAAAGAGTGGGACACGACTGAGCGACTTCACTTTCACTTTCATGATATAATAATGATAGAAGTATAATAAGAAGAAGGATTTTTTTTAATTCAAAAAATGGTTAATCAGCTATCTACTGACCTCCACCTTACAGCATACTCAAAAATTAGTTCTAGATGGATCATAGACAAATACAAAAATGAAAGCAGTAACTTCTAGAAAAGAACATAGGAAAATATCTTCATCTCCTTGGGGAAAAAAGTTTCATAAGCCAGACATCAAAAACATTAAGAAAGGATTGACAAATAGAATTTCACTAAAATTAAAAACTTCTGTTCACCAAAGACACTAGCAATAGAGCACACTGAAGAGTAGGAGATGATATTTGTAATACACATATCTGGCAAATAACTATATTCAGACTATTTTTACATCAATAAAAAAATATTCCAGAAAACATAATTAGAAATGGGCAACACGCTAGAATAAGCACTTCACAAAAGCTGTTCAGTTGACCAATACACATTTGCAAAGATGATGGACATGGTTGGTCATCATGGAAATGTATTAATAAATTAAAATACCAGGGAAACACCTTTACAAGAAAACTAAAGTTAAACAAACAAACAAAGAAATGGACAATAGCATTTATTGGTGAAGATGTGGTACCACCAGTTTGGAAAACTGGCAATTAGTTACTAAAGGATCATACATTATTCAAAGCCTCTGAAATACTATTCTTAAATGACAGAAATGTGTACTTGTTTACCAAAAGACTTGAACAATAATGTTAATAGAAGCATTTTTTGTTAAGAGTCAACAACGACAACAAAACAAAAACAATAATTCGAAATTAGTCATTTGTCCATCAATAGTGGAATGAAAACTACACAGCGGGGAAAGGATAGCCTCTTCAAATGGTGCTGGGAAAACTGAACATACACAGGCAAAAGAATGAAATGGGATTCCTACCCCCACACCATCCATAAAAATCAGCTCAAAAGGGACTGAAATTTTAAGTGTAAGACCTGAAATATAAAACAACTAGAAGGAAACAGAGAAAAATCTTCATGACATTGGTGTTAGCAATAATTTCTTGGATATGACACCAAAAGCACAGGCCATAAAAGCAAAAGTAGATGAGTGAGATTACATCAAACTAAGAAACTTCTGCAAAACAAAGAAAACAACAAACAAAAAGAAAAAGCAACCCACTGAACAGAAGAAGATATTTGCAAACTACAAATCTGCTAAGTGGTTAATATCCATAACGTAACCCCAACAACTCAATAACAAAAAGCAAATAACCCAATTAAAAAATGGGAAAAGGATCCTAATAGACATGCTTCTACAGATGACATACAACTAGCCAACAGATCAATGGAAAAAGTGCTCAGTGTCACTAGTCAGCAGGAGATGTAAGTCAAAACCACAATGAGATATCAGCTCACACCTGTTAGGATGGTCATTGTCAAAAACAAACACAAATTTACAAGTGTTGATGATAATGTGGAGAAATTGGAACCCTTGTGCTGTATTTGTGAGAATGTGAAATGGTGCAGCCACTTTTGAAAACAGTAAGTAATTTCTTCAGAATTAAAAATGGAACTGTTATATAGTCCAGCAATTCACCTTCTTGACATTTATCCAAAGAACTGAAATCAGAATCTTGAAGAGACATCTGCACTCCCATGTTTCTTGTAGAATTTTTCACAATAGCCAAGACAGGAAAGCAAACTAGATGTGAATAAAGAATGAATGGATAAAGAAAACATAAATACACACAGTGAAATATTACATTTTCAGCCTTAAAGAAGAAGGAAATCCTGTTACATGTGACAGCATGGACAAAACTTGAAGATACAAGATAAGCAAAGTGAAATAAGTCTGTCATAAAAGGACAAATACTACATGACTCCACTTATATGAGATACCTAAAGTAATCATACATCTAGAAACAGAAAGTAAATCGTGGTGTCCAGGGACTGGGGTTTGGAGGAAGTGTGGACTTGTTCAATGTGTATGAAATTTCAGTTACATATAATGCAAAAGTGCTAGAGATTTGCTGTACAAGGTTGAATTAGAGTTAACAGTAATGTACTGTTTACTTAAAATTTTTAGAGGGTATATTTCATGTTGCATGTTTTTTCTAACCACAATAAAAACCCATTAGAATGAATAATTAAATCGAGGATGCATTTAGATAACAGAATATTACACATTATAGTAATCAAAATGAATGAATTATTGCTACGTGGTATACTATACTAATGCTATCAAGATGGGTGGATCACACAATCACCATGTTCAATGAATTAAACCAGATACAAAATTATTGTATCATACTACTTATGTAGAATTAAAATTAAGGAAAACCAATCTATGTTGATAGAAGTCAGAATTGTGGTTACCTTGCAGGAGGTAGCAGTGATGGGTATGGGAGGGGCCAGGAAGGAGGTTTTCAGAGTGCTGATGAGGGTCTGTTTTTCACTTTTGATCTGGGTGGATATGCAGGTGTGTTTCACTATGAGAAAACTAATGGAGTTGTCTATTTAAGAGCTGCACACTTTAAGTAGGTTCTGCCTTAATATAAATTTTATTTAGTAACAATAATAATATTTATTGAACATATTAGTTACCAGACACTTTGCATATATTAACTCATTAACCCTCCCAACTGTCTCCTGAAGTAGGTATTATATTATCTTTGGTTTATAAATGAGGAAACTGAGATACTGTGCCTTCTGCTAACTTGCCCAGTGTCATGCAGCTGACAGATTAAGTGGTAACTAGCATTCCATTGCAGGCAGCTCAGCTTCCCAGTACCCTTCCTGACAACTGTGCACAGACAATCTAACACATCAGAAGAGGAACCAAGGGCTGTGGTTTTGGTGATTAAAACTTTCTGGGTTCACAGACAGTTTCAGGGGACAGCTGGTGCTTGCGCAGCCTTAAAGGAAGGGTAGGTATTGTCCAGACATGAAAGGAAAGAAGGTATCCCAGGTCAGACAAATAACATGTGCAAAACTGAGAGATGCTGAACTGCCAGTAGTTTCAGTTCAGTTCAGTTGCTCAGTCGTGTCCGACTCTTTGCGACCCCATGAATCGCAGCACGCCAGGCCTCCCTGTCCATCACCAACTCCCAAAGTTCATTCAGACTCACGCCCAACGAGTCAGTGATGCCATCCAGCCATCTCATCTTCTGTCGTCCCCTTCTCTTCCTACCCCCAATCCCTCCCAGCATCAGAGTCTTTTCCAATGAGTCAACTCTTCGCATGAGGTGGCCAAAGTACCGGAGCTTTAGCTTCAGCATCATTCCTTCCAAAGAAATTCCAGGGCTGATCTCCTTCAGAATGGACTGGTTGGATCTCCTTGCAGTCCAAGGGACTCTCAAGTGTCTTCTCCAACACCACAGTTCAAAAGCATCAATTCTTCGGCGCTCAGCCTTCTTTACAGTCCAAGTCTCACATCCATACATGACTACTGGAAAAGCCATAGCCTTGACTAGATGGACCTTAGTCAGCAAAGTAATATCTCTGCTTTTGAATATGCTATCCAGGTTGGTCATAACTTTTCTTCCAAGGAGCCAGTAGTTAAGTGTGGCTCAAAAATAGTTTGAGTGCAGACATAGAAGACAAACTTATGACTAACATAGGGGATAGTTGAGGGTCGAGGAAGGGATAAATTAGGAGTTTGGGATTAACAGATAAACATTACTATATGTAAAATAAAAGGACCTATTATATAGCAGAGGGAACATATTCAATAGATTATAACAACTTGTAATGGAAAATAATCTGTCATTTATATATGAATTGCTTTGCTCTACACCTGAAACTTAATACAACATTGTACATCAGCCACATTTTAGTAAAAAAAAACAAGTAATGTGAGGGAAGGATCCTTGAGAACCTGTGCATAGACAAATTGATTTTATTCTTGATGAAGATGAAACTATTTTAAGCAAGATAACTATAAGATTAAATTTACATTTCAGAAATAACACCTTGTCCATAGTCTGGAGGAAGGATGGGAGGGGAGAAATCCGAGTCAGCATGATCAGTTAGGAGGCGAGACACTAGTAGTAGTGCTGGGACAAGGTTGCAAATGGACATCCCAAACTGTGCATTCTCAGTGTTGCCACTAAATACCTATTGGGAAGGAAAAGTGTTTCTCCTCAGAATTATGAAGAACCGTTTCTCCCTATCAAATCGCATAGTAACTGTTTGAGTACCTTATCTGTGTTAGACGGACATACTGAACAAGAAAATCTGTGTGAGGCATTGTCCAGAACGCCTTTAGAGGTGGGCCACTCTCAGGCCTGCCTGCAGGTGTTGCAGGCCAACATTTCCACAATTTTGGCCAGTAAAATGCTGTAACAGGCGTAAGTTCATATTTTTTTAAAAGAGAAATCAGCTAGGTTCATATTTTTAAAAACAGAAAGCAGCTTTCAGATGGTGACACCCAAATAACTGTGCATATAACCCTATTAAAATTGTGTATGACTTTTGTAATAATAATAGTCCAAATCTAAGTCATTTTAATAGTTATGGATGATCCAGCGCTATCCCATTTTTCCTTTGTCTTTTTAGTCAGAACAAAGAGCTTGGATGGTTCTTGACCATAAAGGACTGTATTTATACCTAGAAGGGTGGAACATCTAGATTAGAAAGAATGTGTGGGAATGGGTCTAAGAATCTGTCTGAGCATCATCATTGGATCAGTGGCCTGAATTTATTCCTCAAGTATAGAAATTCCAGACTCGCAGCACTTACTATTTGAGCTCCCTTCTCTTCAGTGGAGCTATCAATTTCAGAGCTCCAGGAGGGAAGGGAGGAATGTGGACACTGCCTTCTTTCTAGGTGGGCGGGACTGTCTCCTGGCCTCTGCTCAGGTCCCCCATCAATACAATGGGATGGTACCTTCTCTGGGCACCATCACATTCCACTTCTTAAGCCCTTGCATTCTTGGCAGTGGGCAACAGCCTTTCTCTCTTAGCATTCGCTCCATTTTAAATTTGATGTGGACAGCTTGGACCCTTTGACTGGCTGTTGCCCAGCCTGCCCTACAAGTAATAAACAATATGGCACAGTGTGGCCTGGCTGTCTGCCTGTGGTATCAAGAGCTTATTGTCACACAGGAAACTTGCCAACCCCTCTGGAAGCCATATGCTCAGGTAACATCCGTTCAGACCACCTATCATGAAAGTGTGTGGAATTCTGCAGTGAACTCTGTGCGGTATTCTCTCTGTTTTCTTGGGGGCTGAAAGCCAGTTTGAATTTCTGCCATCATTAGCTGCATAATGAAATGAGTAGATACAATTTTAAAGGAAAACAATCCTTGATTGGATGTGCAAAATGGTGTTTTTGTGTGTTTCTCTTCAATTATTAAAAAGACCAGAAAAGTTATCTTAAGTATTGCTGAGAAGGGAGAAGAGGAGAGAATCCAGACACCCATTTTGCGCAGATTATTTTGTGTGTTGCTGAAAGAGAGATGCAAAAGCCAGACTCAAAGACCTGTAACCATGAGAGACGAGGCTTGCAGTGTTTCAAGGAGAAATAGGAGCTTAGGAGCAGTGACAACAGTAACAACAACTGTTAGAGAAGTAGGGCAAGGATTGAAATAAGGAATGGGATGGATGGGTAGGTTAGGAAACTGAGTCATGGGATAAACATGTTGGATGTTGCTTTAGTGTGGTGTGTACATAAACCTTCAAGTCAAGCCAAACCCACCCACTACCAAACCTATATCCATACTCTTTATACACTGTCTGTCTCTGTTTTGATCCCTCTTTTAAAGGGAGATCTGAAAACATCCATCAGAGATCCAGTTCTAGTGAAGGGTTGAGCTTGACTAGACTTTCATCAAATTCCTGCTATTTTCCTCTAATGGTGAGCTGGATTGGTAAACCTAAAAAATTCTTAACTCTTTTCTTTTCAAATTGGCATGATGTCTAAACCAAAGTGATCTGTAGGACATCACTTACATCTGAATCATTTGGGGTCATTGTTAAAATGCAAACTTTTAGTTCCTCCCAAATCAGTATCTCTCAGGAGGAGATTCTAAGAACTATATTTTAAGCAAGCACTCTTGGTGATCTTTAAGAACTCTAAACTACTAAGGAATGTTGCTAAGTGTCCTTTTTCAGCTCTTTTCTCCTGAAGATGCCTTGGGCTCATCTCTTTATAACTCTAGAGCTAAAAAGCACCAACAGGAAGAGCAAAACAATAAATATGATCTTCTTAAAAATGTCAGGCTGGATTATTTTCCTGCTTTAAAATGTTCAGTAGCTTCCCAGTGAGCTGGGAACATAGTATTTCCATGGCTGGCTGTCCTTCCTTTCTGATCTCAGTCTCTCTTACCTCATTCCAGGCTTGCTAGCCTCCGGTTATAAGACCTATATGAAATGTAAGATCTGATCCTTAAAACCGCCATAATTATTTCTATCTGGGAGCCTCTGGATTCTCACTCTCAGCAAGGCAAACATTTCTCGTACCTTCTCTCCTCTGACTCCATCTCATCTTTCAGATCTCAGCTCCTGCTTTACTTTAGCTGCTCTCAAGAAGTTCTCCCTGGTTTCCCTTTTTAATATATACATGCTCACTTGTTTTCTCTAGCTAATCAACCTATTTCACTTAGAACTTATTTGCTGGCATTTATCACCATCTGAAGTCAATCATTAAATCAGTTATTCTTTCTATTCTTCTTTGTTTTTACTTATCAGTCTCTGCAGTTGAAGAAGAATCATCATCTGTGTTAATCATGGCTATATTTTCAGTGCCAAAAACTGTGGTTGGCACAAGGTGAATATTCAATAATTATTTCCTAGATGTTGAGTTAAAACACAAAAAGTGCAAGATATAAGGAATTTTAAAGCTCTTCAAATACACAGTGATTCAAATTCTTTAATTTTATGATAGCTTTTTTCCCTTACCTGAGGAATTACCTTCAGGTTGATGATTCAGTTCAGTTCAGTTCAGTCGCTCAGTCGTGTCCGACTCTGCAACCCCATGGACTGCAGCATGCCAGGCCTCCCTGTCCATCACCAACTCTGACTTTACCCAAACTCATGTCCATTGAGTGGGTGATGCCATCCAACAATCTCATCCTCTGACGTCCCCTTCACCTCCCACCTTCAATCTTTCAGCATCAGGGTCTTTTCAAATAAGTCAGCTCTTCACATCAGGTCACCAAAGTATTGAAGTTTCAGTTTCAACATCAGTCCTTCCAATGAACACCTAGGATTGATCTCCTTTAGAACGGACTGGTTGGATCTCCTTGCAGTCCAAGGGACTCTCAAGAGTCTTCCCCAACACCATAGTTCAAAAGCATCAATTCTTCGGTGCTCAGCCTTCTTTACAGTCCAAGTCTCATATCCATACATGACCACTGGAAAAACCATAGCCTTGACTAGACGGACCTTAGTCGGCAAAATAATGTCTCTGCTTTTGAATATGCTATCTAGGTTGGTCATAACTTTCCTTCCAAGGAGTAAACGTCTTTTAATTTCATGGCTGCAATCACTATCTGAAGTGATTTTGGAGCCCCCAAAATAAAGTCAGCCACTGTTTCCGCATCCATCTGCCATGAAGTGATAGGACTGGATTCCATGATCTTAGTTTTCTGAATGTTGATCTTTAAGACACCTTTTTCACTCTCCTCTTTCACTTTCATCAAGAGGCTCTTTAGTTCTTATTCACTTTCTGTCATAAGGGTGGTGTCATCTGCATATCTGAGGTTATTGATATTTCTCCTGGCAATCTTGATTCCAGCTTGTGCTTCATGCATCCCGGCAGTTCTCATGATGTACTCTGCATATATAAGTTAAATAAGCAGAGTGACAGTATACATCCTTGACATACTCCTTTTCCTATTTCGAACCAGTCTGTTCTATGTCCAGTTCTAACTGTTGCCTCCTCACCTGCATACAGATTTTTCAAGAGACAGGTCAGGTGGTCTGGTATTTCCATCTTTTTCAGAATTTTCACAGTTTGTTGTGATCCACAACAGTCAAAGGCTTTGGCATAGTCAGTAAATCAGAAATAGATGTTTTACTGGAATTCTCTTTCCTTTTCAGTAATTCAGCAGATGTTGGCAATTTGATCTCTAGTTCCTCTGCCTTTTCTAAACCCAGCTTGAACATCTGGAAGTNGAGTTTTTTTTTTGTATTTCCATACAAATCTTGAAATTATTTGTTCTAGTTTTATGAAAAATACTGCTGGTAGCTTGATAGGGATTGCATTGAATCTGTAGATTGTTTTGGGTAGTATACTCATTTTCACTATATTGATTCTTCCAATCCATGAACATGGTATATTTCTTCAGAAGGAAGAATAGATAACAGGGATTATTGTAGAAAACTACAAACATCACTTTCTCTAGAAAGGGACACCATTCATTGACTAGATCATTATTCTACTTTCTTTGAAAATATCGTCCTGCTCCACATTAATGTGAGAAAAAATATTACTAGAGCAAAACTCATAATTTAACTTGCATTTCATAGACAGATATTTGTATATATTAAATAATCATTTTAAAATTTATCTTAATTTTATAACTTTGTAAATCTGAGGAATTAGTAAAAAAAAAACCTTGCAATCATTCAAGATTAAAACTTTATTAAAGGATTTTATCAATATATCCAAGTACAGATAAAACCAACTCACTTAAAGTAAATGAAGGCAGATGTCCTTTATACTTAAATACACGATAAAGTCATCTTTATTTCTCTGTTTAGCAGAGAGGGTCACTCTCCTTCTTGCCATCTTGGGTGTTCTCAGGAAAGTCGTAAACATTCACTCTTTATTCTGATACAAAGAGTAGCACACAAATGTGAATAGGTCTAAGGTGTAGAAAAATAGGAAATATAATGCTTCTTTTTCTAGGCAGAGATGACTGGATGGTTTGCAGTTGTGCCCTTTTTATAAAGCATCCAAAAGCTGAGGAGAAAGGCGGGGACAGGACTGACATGATAGTGTAAAGTGAAAAAAAGTGTTAATCATTCGGTTGTGTCCAACTCTTTGTGACCCCATGGACTACAGCCTGCCAAGCTTCTCTGTCCCTGGAGTTCTCCAGGCAAGGAATACTGGAGTGTTAGCATAAGCCTGATTTCTATTCTGTGTGGGGCCTGTGCAGATTGTGGTACATTTAGGAAATTGCTTTCTTTCTAAATTTGGCCAGAAACTACTCTAAGAATGAATGCATCTCTGTGGAAGAGTTTTATGTATGATTTAACTGATGCTCCTCAGAAGACTAGGAAAATCTGTATTCCCCTGTTTTCACTCTAGTGTACTAAAGACCTTGGACTGTCTAGAATCTCCTCTTTCCAGCCCAGAGGTTAATTAGTCTGCACTAAATAATCATGGTGCTGGGACATGCGTCATTGGGAGATCTCTATGTTCCAAGAGATGTTGAATGATATGGGCATCTTTAAAGCAAAACCAACCTTGGGGCATGGAGTGAGCTTCCTCGCAGTGGTTTGGAGGTGTACATCTTATCTGACGTTCTCTCCAATGCACTGCATTTGACCATGGAGAAGCATGACTAGGGAGTTCAAAGATCAAATGTAAAAGGGCAACTTTTTTTGATACCTATTTCTTTGACTAATAAAACAGTTAAACTCATATAGTTAAAACTGTTTTTCCNTCGCAGTGGTTTGGAGGTGTACATCTTATCTGACGTTCTCTCCAATGCACTGCATTTGACCATGGAGAAGCATGACTAGGGAGTTCAAAGATCAAATGTAAAAGGGCAACTTTTTTTGATACCTATTTCTTTGACTAATAAAACAGTTAAACTCATATAGTTAAAACTGTTTTTCCTTTCAGTATTCAAAATCAATGTATATTTCTTAATCCTTTGGTAAATTTTGGTAACACCATTACATTCTGATGAGGAGGAGGAAGATAAAGGGATGAGTCAGTAACAAACAATGAGGCACATGTCATATTTACCTTTCTTCTGATGTGGAGGTGGAAAATCCTGTGATAGCTCAGGACCCAGGGTAGACCCATCAGAGCAAGATCTGCGGTCCCAGATTGCTGAAAGTGGTACTTGTGACCAGAGTTTGTTAGGTGATGAGCAGCTAGGTGGCAGAAAGATGGTTCAGGAACAAATATTAGACAAATCGCTTCTTTTTCCAATTAAAGTATAAGACAGTAATGGTGGAAGAGAGAGGAGACTGATACTCAGATTACAGTTCAATGGAGGGAAAGAAAATACCCTCGAAATAATACCTTTTAAATTTAAATAACAAATAATTTTTAAACTTTTTAAACTTTTCCAAAATTAGTTGTTTTCTAGAATTTGCTATCTTATCATCATTTATCATACTTTCAGTTAAGACTAGCATTCAATCATATTAAGAGTGTTGAGCTAGAAAAAGGATCAATATTGATGCTCTATAACAAAAGAGATAAGTAAGGTAGTGCTTTACTGTCACTCTGAGTGAAGTGGAGTAGTCAATAAAAGAAAAGAACACCAAAATAACAGTTGACGAGATGTCTTGACTCAATAACATGTAGTCGATTCAAAGGAAAAATTATTACTGGTACAGTGGGTAAATTTGTAATATTGTACATGGCCAGTTCATTCTGAATTTTGTTAGAATGTATTAAGCTTGAGGATTTAAGTGATTTGATGATACACTGATTTAATTTTGTATATACCCCACTGCCCCAAAGCCATCAAACACAATACAGAAGAGATGAAGTAATGTGATTTGGAGTCTGGGAGCTAGAGAGGGCGGTAGTTATAAAATCAAGTCCTAGAGTCAGACTGCCTGAGCTGGAATACCCTATGCCCAAGATAAAGGTGTTGGCAATGTTGATTTCTTCTAAGGCCTCTCTCCTTGGCTTGTGGATTGCTACCTTCTCACTGGGATCTCACATGATCTTTCCTCTGTGCAGAGCATCCCTGGGACCTCTTCCTCATTCATAAGGACACCAGTGTTACTGGCTGAGGGTCCTACCCTTATAGCCTCATTTTAACTTAATCATCTCTTTAAAGATCTTATCTCCAAATATAGTTACATTCTGAAGTGCTGAGGGTTGGGACTTCAAAATATGAATTTCAAGGGACATGATTCAGTCCACAATGCAAGTATTTGCTTATTACAAATAGTCAAGGCATGAAACTTGTACTTTGAATATTTTATAATTTTTAATGACAAAGTAATTCAAAGTCATACATTCACATTGTAAAAAATAGAACACACAGTAAAATGTTAGGTTCTTTTTACTATTTGACCTTTCATCCCTCTCAATCTGGGCATCTCTGGTGGTAATGATTTGGTATGTTTCCCTAGAGAAGTGTTATAGATAAATGCATGTGTGTAATATATTGTAAAATATATGTGTCCTTGTCATGATTGTACTATATAATTATATTGCATATATAATATAATTAAATTCTGTTGTTCTTTTTTATTAAGTTATAGAATTAGCCTAAATAAATTATTATTATGTGCTTTTAAAATTTTGCTTCTTTTTTTCTTGATTATATTTGCATTTTGGTACACATATACATAGCTCATTTTTTATTATTATCATGCATTATAATTAACCTATATAAATTTTGTTATTGTTCAGTTGCTAAGTTGTGTCTGACTCTTTGAGATCCCATGAACTGCAGCACTCTAGGGTTCCCTGTCCTTCATTATCTCCCAGAGTTTGCTCAAGCTCAGGTCCATTGAGTCAATGATACCATGCAACAATTTTATCCTTTTTTATTGCCTTCTTTCCTTGCCCTCAGTCCTTTCCAGCATCAGGGTCACTTCCAATGAACTGGCTCTTCACATCAGGTGGCCCCAGAGGGACTCTCAACAGCCTTCTCCAACACCACAGTTTGAAAGCATCAGTTCCTCTGTGCTCAACTTTATGGTCCAGCTCTCACATCCAACTACTGGAAAAAAAATCATAGCTTTGGCTATAACAGACCTTTGTCAGCAAAGTGATGTCTCTACTTTTTAATATGCTGTCTAGATTTCTCATAGCTTTACTTCCAAGGAGCAAGTGTCTTTTAATTTCATGGCTGTAGCCACCATCTGCAGTGATTTTGGAGCCTCAGAAAATAAAGTCTGTCACTGTTTCCATTTTTTCCCCCATCTATTTGCCATGAAGTGATGGGACTAAATGCCATGATCTCAGTTTTTTGAATGTTGAGTGTTAAGTCAGCTTTTTCACTCTCCTCTTTCACTTTCATCAAGAGGCTCTTTAGTTCCTCTTCACTTTTTTCATGAGTTGCCTCTTAATAGGCTCTACATTTTTTCTTATTATGTCATCTTTTTCTTTCAGAATTGAGCTCTTTTTATTCTGAAAGTTAATCCTTTTGAAAGATACTCATTGCAAATATTTTCTCCCAGCACATATTTACATTTTATGTGTGCTCGTGGTATTGTTTGATTTTATGAATTTTGGGTATTATATCTTATTTAAGGAGGCCTACTTAGCCCAGTATTTGAAATTAGCTCCTATATTTTATTCTAGTATTTTAAACAGAGGAAGTAGGCGCTCATGAAAACTTCAGTTTTAAGTTTTGGCTCTATTTATTAGCCTTTTGACAATGGGAAAGACACTAAAGTTCTTCAGATTATTAATAATTTCATAATATCTTGTATTAACCCTTATCTAGACTTAATTGCAAGTTTTACTGATTCATTTGTTCACTGTTTTAAAAATAATCAGTATTTGTTGAATTAATTGTAAAATGTTTGACTATTATGAAATTTTCTAACACACAGAAAAATTATGGAGAAAAAACTTGATTGTTTTAATGCCAATTTTATAAAATCTTAACTTTTGTCATATTTTCTAGACATGTGAAAAAGTATTGCAGACACCGCTGAAGCTGTCTGTGTACCCCACCTCAACCCCAATACCTCCTTCACTGTTACCGTGAAATGATATGCATTATTCTCATGAATTTTAAACATACACATTCGTATAACAAAAATTCTTTGCTATTTAAATAACTCTGTGATGTGTTTTTGAGATATGTTTTGGCTTTTCTAAAATAAATGTTTATTATTTTTTTTCTTTATTTTTAATTGAAGGATAATCACAGTATTCTGTTGGTTTCTACCATATGTCAATGTGGATCAGCTATAGGTATACATATGTTGCCTCCCTCTTAAGCCTCATTCCCACCTCCCACCCCATCCCACCCTTCTAGGCTTGTCACAGAGCCCTGGTTTGAGTTCCCTGGGCCAAACAGTGAATTCTCTCTGTCTATCTATTTTACACACACACACACACACACACACACACACACACGCACACACACGTTAGTGTATATGTTTCCATGCTACTCTATTTGTCCAACCCTGTCCTTCCTACCCCTACCCCCATATCCATAAGTATTTTCTCTATAATTTTAGATATAGAATATCTGGGTTTTAGCATATGTACACCTTCAACTTAAATTGTTATTAGCAAATATTAACAGATATGACCAGATTTATTTCCCAGAGTGGTGGAACCAATTCCACTCAAACCATGAGTGTATGGATTCCCCCATTTTTTGTACCTTCATTAACAAATATTTTCTAAATTTAATTTCACAAGTTTAAAGTTTTGATTTTCACATTAAGTCTTTAATCCCCACGGAAATGGCTTTTATCTTTGTAGAAGGGAGGTAGGGACCCTAGTCATCGGGCTAATGAACAGTCCCAGCATGGTTTCTTGAGTTGTCCATTCCTCCTTCACTGATTGTTAGCACTTTAGTTATGTGCAGTTTTCCTAAAGACATTACTCTGTTTCTGGACTCTCTGTTTGGCTCTGGAGCACTGTCTTTTCTTGTCTTGGACCACACAGTCTTAACTACTCTGGCTTACTGTGTCTTGATATCTGTGAAGGCAAGCCCTCCTATTTTGTTTACCAAACTGTCTCAGTCCTTTACTCTTTCATACAAATTTTGATATCAGCTTAATTACATTATTGACCAGAATTGTGGTCATTCAACCTATTGAGCATTTTTTGAAAGAATAAGTCATTTTAATGTATAATTTTGTTTCTACCTAATTTCCTTTCACCTCTCTTTTTCTGGGCTTTCTGTACTTCTGCACAGAAAGACCAGGTTGACAGATGTTGGAATTCATAGATCTATACTTCGTCTCATCTCCTAAATGTTCCCTCATACTTTTGGTCATTTAGCTTTTATTTCTCTTTTGAATGGCATTCTGCAGCAGTTTCTATGATTGATTTTTCAGCTGCATTTCATTTTCTGTTCATCTCACTTATCGATTGTTTGACTAATTTCTTTCTCTTAGCAGCCTCATTATTAATGAGGGAGTTATCCTTTGAATCTTTCAGAGGTTCCTAGCTGTACTTGTTTTCAAATGCTCCTTAATTGCTCAGGACATTTATTCTTTTGTTTGCAGATTTTATTAGTTTTCCTTCATGTCACTGTTCCTGAAATGTTTACTGAATATTTGTTGTCTATTATACTTCTAGTTGATACTTGAGATTGCTCTTGGCAGCAGGAGAATATTTCCGGGTTCAGATAAAAGTTTATGAAGTCTTGGTAGTGAATATAGATTTGGATGATGACCTCACTCCTTCTGTGTGTGCATATATGTGAACGTGTGCATGTAGCAAGAACATGGGCAGGCTGGCTTTCTTTTAGAAAATGCTTATTATGAATCTTCCATGTGCAAGGAGGCACTTTGTGTCCTTCATGACTGCACTAGGTCACCTGGAGCAACTGCTTCTTTGTCCCCAGGCTTCCATTTTTAAAGGACTCTACTTGTGAAAGGCAGTGGCTCAGAGTAAGCTTCTGGAAGCAAGGGACTGGTACAGCCAACAAAGAGAGTCATAGCTCACTCTTTCCCTAGACTCTACTACCTCTGAACTAAGTATTGCTCCATGACTCAGCTCTGTTGCATTCTTCCCAGCACTTGATTCTCATTAGAAAATCCTTTCTGTTCTGCTGTGCTGATGATACACTTTCTAGCTTGACAGGATTGCTGAGGATTTGTTTTTACGTCATTTCAATGTGATTTTTTTTTGAAATAAGAAAGATAAAGCCAGACATCTTGAACCAGATGTTGAGTCAGCAGTTCAGAACTGAGTGATGCATCATTTATGTTGTGTTGTGTGCTCTGAAGCAAATGAAGTAATAAGTTCACTGCACAGGAAAACCATGTCACATATTTAACCATATTTTCCATGGGACTTAGAACAGCAGGTATTTTGTTGTTGAATGATTACAACCACTTTTTATCAAAATCATTCAAAATTTCCAAAAGATTTATTCCTATAAAGTATTCAGGTAAATGTTGCAAAATTTTCCTCTTATTCTTTTAAAGTACTGCTTTATTTTGCCTGAAATGCTCCAGATATCATCTCTTTATTCCCCAAACTAAGCTCAGAAAATATTTTGAGCTTTTGAATTTCAGTGCAGTATTTTGCCTTCCTTTACTTTCCAACTTCTAACGCGCATGGGTTAGGCCAGTTGTTACAGACTGAATGTTTGTTTCCATCCAAATTCATGTGGTGAAGCCCTAATCCCCGAATGTGGTCATATTAAGAGGCAGAGTCTTTGGGGGATAATTAGATTTAGAGGAGGTCAGGGTGTAGAGGCCCCATAATAGGATTATTGTCTTTTTAAGAGAGAAAAAGACACCAGCACTTCCTCTCTTCACTGTGTGCCAAGAGGAAAGCCCTCAAAATGAAACCAGTCTTGCCAGCACATTAATCTTGCACTTCCCAGCATCCAGAACTATAAAAAAATGCATTTCTATTGTTTAAGCCAATCAATCAATGGTATTTTGTATGGCAGCATCTTGCAGACTAAGACATCAATAAAGACTGGAATTTCCTGCAATAAGATGTCCGTAGTGGCATCTCAATAATAAGGCTTCAAATGGGGAGCTGGAAGTAATTGGTTGCATCACCTATATTTAGCCCTTATCTCTTTATTTCACTTGTAGTTTTGTGCTCCCCAAAAATAAAATACCTGCCTTTATTCTAAAATCTATTTCTCTTGTATTTAGACATGTGAGTACCTCAAGAGTGCTTTTTTTCGTCCTTAATAATGTAAATAGAATAATTTCTGAGAAGTAATAGTTACTTCTAAATGAATGAATCATATTTTTAAAAGCATATTTCTCTGTTATATAAAATACAAATAACTCAAAGGGAAAGGCTTTTTTAGAAAATTGTTTTGAATCTCCCCCAAATTTAAACTTATCTAATAGCTTAGCATTCATTATAGGAAGAAATTCTATTACTGACAACTACAGGTCTTGCTTCTGAGCTGATGATTAGCTAATTGACCAAATTGTTATTGAATTGTGTTTTCAGTACAAAGACCTGCCTCAGAGAATATGTTGACATATTCTAAATATTTTAGATTTTGATATGTACACCAAGCTTTGAGAAAGTAGGTTCTTTCATTGCATTTTGAATCAAAATAATAACAAGCAATTAAAATTCCTGGTTGTGAGAGATGGAGAACTGAAAGAGCCCCTTTATTATGTTTTCTTCCTAAGTATGAATCATGATAATTGCTTTTGAAATAAACATAAATATGACTCAGCAGTCTTATCAGTTACTGTTTCAATCCCAAAGATTTACTGTGGCACAGTGAGGATCCCAAGTAGCTAAGGAACTCACTCAGGAAGTGACAACCACAAAATAAGCTTCTGTGTCCTGGTGACATGGGCCTTGCTGTGGTTATTACTAGAAAGCTATAATAAGTGCTGCAGGCCCCCAGTGAGGTTGGGTAATGAGAGTACTTCACTTCTGCTCAGCATTGTTTGCATATGATAAATCAGTTTGACTGAATTACTAAAGTTTAATTTTGTTTAAAATGTACTAATCAAATAACAGATGCTGTGTCTTGGCTGGGACTTCCCTGGTGGCTCAGATGGTTAAGCGTCTGTCTACAATGTGGGAGACCCGGGTTCAGTCCCTGGGTAGGGAAGATCCCCTGGAGAAGGAAATGGCAAACCACTCCAGTACTATTGCCTGGAAAATCCCATGGACAGAGGAGCCTGGTAGGGTACAGTCCGTGGGATCGAGGTGAGTGTGACATCACAATTGCTTCATAGTGGCTGTAAAAAGCAGCATTGAGAGGTGTTTCTAAAACAGAAATGGTTCTCTATTGATATCACTTAAAAAATCAAAAGTAGTAAATAGTCAGGGGGTCTTTTGTTTGGTGTGAAAAGATCTCCAGGATATGGTGCTTCATGAATCAAACAGTTTAATAAGTATACACTTTGTGGATGGGTTTTACATGTTTTATTTCTATCACCTTCCTTTGCAACCTATGCCCCCTTCCCCACTAATAAGGCATCCCACACCTTTGTGCACCACACAATTATTTATATTTAATTGCAAGCACATCGTGGTGAAGAGGATTTGTGTTGCTTCCCAAGTAAATGGGAACAGAAACGTATGGAAGAAGTCCAACCATGATCTGTGTTTATTGCTTGCTTGCTGCTGCTGCTAAGTCGTGTCTGACTCTGTGTGACCGCATAGATGGCAGCCCACCAGGCTCCCGCTCCCTGGGATTCTCCAGGCAAGAACATTGGAGTGGGTTTCCATTTCCTTCTCCAATGCATGAAAGTGAAAAGTGAAAGTGAAGTCCCTCAGTCATGTCGGACTGTTTGCGACCCCATGGACTGTAGCCTACCAGGCTCCTCCGCCCATGTGATTTTCCAGGCAAGAGTACTAGAGTGGGTTGCCATTATAGCCAGTCTTAATTGCATAAATTTCCTAGTAACATGATACCTATTTGTGTAATGTTTTCTCTAGCAAGCAATGTATGATACTATAAGATGTATTTCATCTAAGTAATAAAATGTGGATCTAGACTGTGAATATATCTTAAATCTATTATGTTCCTATGATGCACATTATTTTCTCCATTTTAAGGTGCTTAGGACATTCATCATTTTTATTCTGTTATTCTGGTTTGTGTTAGATGAAATTTCATAATTTCTCAGAACATCTTGATTTTATTTTCTTGCCAAGTGGCTAATTTACTTTCAGGATCCTCCAGATGTGCTCTCTCAAAACTGGTAAATTAAAATGTCTTGCCAGTCTTCCCTGTGACTTTATCATTTTCACCAACCCTTGAAATTGACAAGTCAGTAAACCAAACTCCCTCCTCTCCAAGCCAAGAATGCTTGCACTTTATAGAAGATCCGCAGACCCAAATTCTAATCTCAGCCTCACTTAATACTTGCTAAGTCATGTTGGTAAGTCATTAAACTACAGTATAGCCTTATTTATTAAATGGATTGCTTCCCAACTTCAATGTGTTCTCTCTAAAGTAAACCTGAGGTACTTGTGCTTTGCAAGTAACATGCTGCTGCTGCTGCTAAGTCGCTTCAGTCATGTTCGACTCTTAGCGACCCCATGGACTTCAGCCCACCAGGCTCCTCCATCTATAGGATTTTCCAGGGAAGAGTACTGGAGTGGGTTGCCATTGCCTTCTCCCTGCAAGTAACATGTTTGGCAATAAAACAGCACAGTGCAAAAGAACTCTATTAAAACTGTATTACTAGAGGCAAATAATCAAAAATTTATAATTGTAAGAGTAGAAAAGTATTAAAAAATGGTATTAACTGATGCTAAACTGAAGATTTGAAAATAAGTGTGAAAGTGAAAGTCTCTCAGTTGTCTCTCTTTGTGACCCCATGGACTATACAGAATAGTGGAGAGGGTAGCCTTTCCCTTCTCCAGGTGATCCTCCTAAACAAATGTGATGAAACTTAAAACAAAACAAAACAAAACAAAAAAACCCAAGGTTCTATTTGTACTTTTAGTAATCTGGGTACACTTGGAGATGTTATATCCATTTTTTATAAGTGCATGTATTCATAAAATTGGAAGGGACTTCTGAAACTATTTAATCCAATTACTTTCTCCATCTCATTCTCCTTGGGTTCTTGAATGCTTGAATCATTTCCATATTACCTTGACAAGGGATTGTTTAGTATCAACTGAAATATCTCTAATGACATACACTTCAATAACTACATTTACCTGCTTAAAAACTCTCCCAAAGTCTGCTTCCTTATATACTTTACTTGGTGATATATGTTTTGCTTTCTGAGGAAACAGGAAAAAAAAAATAATCAAACCAAAACAAAACAATAGTATCTTCCATATTTAATAGCCCTTCAAATATTTGAAGAGAATTATCGTAGTCCCAAATGTCTTATTTCTCAAAAGACTTTCCTTTTTTTTATGGCATCCCATGGCATTGTTCTCTCTTCTGCTAGCCCTCACTGCTACCCATAATCCATTTGGCATGTATCCTTTCGAAAGTCTGCTGTCAGATGAACTTGGACTCCAGGGATGCTCAGAGTAGTCTGATATGAGCTGAATTAGCCAGTATGCTCCTGCTTCATTGTATTGTGGACTAATCGGTCTCCATCTGCCAAGTATAGGACAAATTTGTCATCTTTTTTTTTTCATTCATTTATTCATTCATTCAAGAAATACTTTTTGCACATATAGTATTTTCTGACATTTTCTTATGTGTTGGAGATCAATAATGACCAACATAGAGTTGAAATTTGCCCTTATGGGATTTAATTCAAAAGAAGAGAGAGGTAGAAAACATTACAGTTTGGGACTTGCTAAGTAAAAATCTCATTGGAAAAGACTCTGATGCTGGGAGGGATTGGGGGCAGGAGGAGAAGGGGATGACAGAGGATGAGATGGCTGGATGGCATCACTGACTCGATGCATGTGAGTTTGAATGAACTCCGGGAGATGGTGATGGACAGGGAGGCCTGGCGTGCTGTGATTCATGGGGTTGCAAAGAGTCAGACACAACTGAGTGACTGAACTGAACTGAACTGAAGTAAAAAGGTGCCAAAACAGATCATAATGTAAAGGGAAGAATGTAAATTAGGTTGTCCACTAAGTTCTGTTCTGGCAGATGCCATTTCAGCTCAGTCCTTCAGGATGAGAAGTAGCAAGTCTTTAACCATGTGTTTAGAGCTGTCCCCTGTCACTTTGCAACTCCACTGCCCATGATGGTTGTAGTTTTGTCCCTCTAGGGTGGCTGTCCATCCTGGCTGCCCACCTCTTCTGGATCAGCCAGAAGGGCTTTAAGAAGGACAACAAAGATAAATGGTAGAGTAGAACACTGAGCTGGAGCTTCAGTGAGGTATTGTACTAAGTGGGGAAGAAGAAAAATTCACTTTTATTCTATCCTCACAATTTTAGAATGCTTTATTTTGTAACATGTTACAATATGGATGACAGAGGATAGACAGTTGGATGGTATCATTGACTCAATGGACATGAGTTTGAGCAAGCTGGCAAAGATGGCGAAGGACAGTGAAGGCTGGCATGCTGTAGTCCATGGGGTAGCAAATAATCGGACATGACTGAGTGACTGAACAACAACAACTGTACATAAAAGAATGGTACATCTTCAGTACCATCTTTGAGAGAGTCAAAGAAATGCAGTAATTTATTCCCTAAGGTGTAGTGAAACATGAGCTATGTAAAACATGGTCTTCCATAACTTTGACTTCAATACTAACTATACACTTATGTCTGTATAACTATGGGAAATAGCTTTTTGGTAACAAATAAATAGAGGACCTGAGGATAAATTAGGAATTTGGGGTTAACATATGCACACCAACTGATGCTTTCGAATTGTGGTGCTGGAGAAGACTCTTGAGAATCCCTTGGACAGCAAGGAGATCAAACTAAATAATCCTAGAGGAAAAAAACCTTGAATATTCACTGGAAGAACTAACGCTGATGCTGAAACTCCACTACTTTGGCCACCTAATGTGAAGAGCCAACTTACTGGAAAAGACCCTGATGCTGGGAAAGACTGAGGGCAGGAGGAGAAGGGGACAAAACAGGATGAGATGGTTGGATGGCAAAACTGACTCAATGGACATGAATTTGAGCAAACTCTGGGAGATGATGAAGGATAGGGAAACATGGTGTGCTATAGGTCATGGGGTCACAAAGAGTCAGATATGACTTAGAGACTGAACAACAAGAACATATATAAAATAAATATCAAGAAGGACCAACTCCATAGCACAGGAAACTCAACTCAATACTCTGTTATAACTTATACAGGAAAAGAATCTGAAAAAGAATGGGTATGTATATTCAGTTTCAGTTTCAGTTCAGTTGCTCAGTCCTGTCTGACTCTTTGTAACCCCATAGACTGCAGCATGCCAGCCTTCCCTGTCCATCACCAACTCCTGGAGTTTGCTCAAACTCATGTCCATTGAGTCCATGATGCCTTCCAACCATCTCATCCTCTGTCATCCCCTTCTCCTCCTGCCTTCAATCTTTCCCAGCATCAGGGTTTTTCCAGTGAGTCAGCTCTTCCCATCAGGTGGCCAAAGTATTGGAGCTTCAGCTTCAGCATCAGTCCTTCCAATGAATATTCAGGACTGATCTTCTTTAGGATGGACTGGTTGGTCTCCTTGCAGTCCAAGGGACTCTCAAGAGTCTTCTCCAACACCACAGTTCAAAAGCATCAATTCTTTGGCTCTCAGCTTTCTTCACAGTCCAACTCTCACATCCATACATGACTGCTGAAAAACCATAGCTTTGACTAGAGAGAACTTTCTCAACAAAGTAATGTCTCTGCTTTTTAATATCCTGTCTAGGTTTCTCATAGCTTCTTCCAAGGAGCAAGCATATTTTAATTTCATGGCTGCAGTCACCATCTGCAGTGATTTTGGAGCCCAAGAAAATAAAGTCTGTAATTGTTTCCATTGTTTCCCCATCTATTTGCCATGAAGTGATGGGACAGGAGCCATGATCTTTGTTTTTTGAATGTTGAGTTTTAAACCAGCTTTGTCACTCTCCTCTTTCATTTTCATCAAGAGGCTTTTTAGTTCCTCTTCACTTTCTGCCATAAGCATGGTGTCATCTGCGTGTCTGAGGTTGTTGATATTTTCCCGGCAATCTTGATTTTAGCTTGTGCTTCATTCAGCTCGACATTTTACATGATGTACTCTGCATATAAGTTAAATAAGCAGGGTGACAATATACAGGCTCGACGTACTCCTTTCCCGATTTAGAAAATTCTGTTGTTCCATGTCCGGTTCTAACTCCTGCTTCTTGCCCTTGATACAGATTTCTTAAGAGGCAGGTAAGGTGATCTGGTATTTCCATCTCTTTAAGAATTTTCCACAGTTTATTGCGATCCACACAGTCAAAGTCTTTGGTGTAGTCAATGAAGCAGAAGTAGATGTTTTTCTAGAATTCTCTTGCTTTTTCTATGATCCAACGGATGTTGGCAATTTGATCTCTGGTTCCTCTGCTTTTACTAAATCTAACTTGAACGTCTGAAATTTCTCAGTTTGTATACTGTGGAAGCCTAGCTTAGAGAATTTTGAGCATTACTTTACTAGTTTGTGAGATGAGTGCAATTGTGTGGTAGTTTGAACATTCTTTGACATTGCCTTTCTTTGGGATTGAAATGAAAACTGACATTTTCCAGCCCTGTGGCCACTACTGAGTTTTCCAAATTTGCTGGCCTATTGAGTGGAGCACTTTAATAGCATCATCTTTTAGGTTGTGAAATAGCTCTATTTAAATTCCATCTCCTCCACTAGCTTTATTCTTAGTGATGCTTCCTAAAGCCCACTTGACTTTGCACTCCAGGATGTCTGGCTGTAGGTGAGTGACCACACTTTTGTGGTTATCTGGGTCATTAAGATCTCTTTTGTTTAGTTTTTCTGGGTATTCTTGCCACCTCTTGTTAGTATCTTCTGCTTCCATTAGATCCATACCATTTATGTCCTTTATTGTGCCCATCTTTGCATGAATTGTTCCCTTGGTTTCTCTAACTATATGTATAACTAAATCACGTTGCTGTATACCTCAAACTAACATAATATTGTAAATCAACTATACTCCAATATAAAATAAAAAATAATATTTAAAGTAATGAAAAATGTCTATAGTTTGGAAACGTCCAAAGATCTCTCTTTGAGTCCTATTACTACTATCCTGGTCCAAACCACCATCATCTACAACTGTAATTATTGCAACAGTCTCCTAAACAGCCTCTCTGCAAACTCTTTAGTGGCTTCCCATTGCATTTAGAAGAAAATCGAAATTCTTTAGTGGTGCATGCAAACTCCACCTACTTGAACAGAACTGGTCTTGCCCACCTTGCCTTTCTTCAACTCTGTTATGCCAGTCATCTTCCTGATTTATCACTTTTAACTGACTCTTGTCTTATCCTGCAATATCCTCCTCCCAGTTCTGACTTAATGCCTCTCATCATTCAACTCAAAGGTTATTGTCTCAGAGAGACCTTCCTTATCTAGTCACTCTAAAGTCGTCCTTTGGTGGTTATCATATCACATTATTTTATTTTGTTTTTATAGCATGGATTACTCTGAAATGATCTTCTTTTTCATTTCCTAGTTGACTGTGTCTCTCTTACTAAAATATAACTGCACCAGAGTTAGGGACTAGAGGGACTTTTCTGTCTGTTCATTGCTACTTCCTGTCACTGTAGTGTTACTATTATTGAATGAATGAATAAATAACTTGTAATTGGATAGCCTAGTATGAAGGAAAAAGTGCTTTAATGAACTGGGTATATCTAAACAAACAAAAGCTTTTTTATATAAAAATATAAAAAATATAACTATATAAAAGTCTACTTATGAAAAATATAACTTTTAAAAGTCTAAAATTGAAAAGTATTTCAGAAAGAATTGGAAGCTTAAGAAACAGAATAGAACATGTAAAGAGGTGGAAGAAGCAAACAATGAAGATCACCAGCCATAATGGTGGTGACAGATTAGAGCTGGCTATGTTGCAAATGGCATAATATTCCATTGTAGGGCTTCCAGGTGGCACTAGTGGTAAAGAGCCTGCCTGCAAATGCAGAAAACATAAGAGACATGGGTTTGATTCCTAGTTTGGAAAGATTCCCTGGAGAAGGCAACCCACTCTAGTATTCTTGCCTGGAGAATCCCATGGACAGAGGAGACCAGCCGGCTACTACAGTCCATGGGGTTGCAAAGAGTTGGGCATGACTGAAGTGACTTAGCACAAACAATATTCCAGTGTGTGTGTGTGTGTGTGTGTGTGTGTGTGTGTGTGTGTACCCCATCTTCTGTTTCCATTCATCTGTCGGTGGAGATCAATGTAGGTGGTCCTAGAAATGATCACACAAAGTGAGATAAGCCAGAGAGAGAAAGATAAATATCATATGATTACTACTTACATGAAGAATCCAAAAAAAGATACAAATGAACTTATTTACAAAACAGAAAGACACTGGCAGACATAGAAAACAAATTTATGGTTACCAAAGGGGAAAAAGAAGTGGGAAAAAGGATGAATTAAGAGATGGAGATTAACATATACACACTACTATAGATAAAATAAATAACCAACAAAGACCTACTGTATAGCACAGGGAACTATACACAATATTTTATAATAACCTAAAAGAGAAAGTAATCTGAAAAGGAATAAAGAAATATGTATACATATAACTGGATCACTGTGCTATACACCTGAAACTAACATGATATTGTAAATCAACTATAGTTTAATTAAAAAATAAGTTAAAAAAAGTAGTGGCTTTGTTGATGACGTGCAATAAACACTGATGATGGAGAGGAGAGACAGCTGGCCAAGCAGCTTGGATGTCTTGAGATGCAGAGAGCATACCTTTCTACCGCAAACCCCTCACAGGAATGGATGTGTTCCACTCTAAGCTGACGAATAGCTGAGTTCAGTGGTTTTAGACTGGAAGGTGACATTGACTCTGTAAGGTGCTGTGGTTTTAGTAAAACTTTACATTACCAATATTCATAGCAAAGTCAAATTCTTGTGAGGATCAGGGCAGGTCATAGGAGAACTAGGCTGTGTGGAAAGATTGTGCCCCACGAGAACAACTAGCAGATCCTCAGCTGCAGTCACTGCTGCTCCATGGAAGATGGGCCCAGCATCATGAGATCTTTGGATTTTTCTAGAAGACCAGGTATTTGGATTTTTATATAAAATTTATATGAAATTTTCCTACATGTCAATGCTGGCAACAAATCGTTTACAAAAACACACCGTGGGCCAAAAAAACAGATCTGTAGTTTCAACCTAACCCATAGAGAACCAGTCTGCAACCTCTCATTTACAAGTTCTTTCCTAATTTTGTCCTTCTAGAAAAATCCAAGAACCTTCTGAAATAAATAGGTGGAAATTTAAAATTTTTGATTATGGAATGAGCACATTCTTCCTTTAAAATAATTTGAAAATACAGGAGAGCATAAAAATTTGGAGATAAGGTAGTCTGATGTGTTTCCACGTTAGATAATATTCTGGTGTATTTTTTCGAGCTGAACTACGACTAATAAAACACATACATATATGCATATACACATCCCTATATATACATACATAGCCAAGTAGCTTTATGTCCTTCTGTCTCTTTTAGCATCAGATTACAATATTAAAGCAGTTTCTTGTTATTTAAATTTTTCAGGAATGTCATTTTTAAAGTCTCCTCCATTGTAATTATGCATGGTCATTTACTTGAAGCTTTCTTCATTTTAGAAGCTTACATTGTTTCCATTTTTTTACTATAGCAAGTAACTTGATAATGAATATCTTTATACCTAAATATTGACATGTATTTCACATTATTGCATTAAAAGTGATAGCTAGAAGTAAAATAATTGGAATATTGTTGATGACTGAAACCAAATTAATTTTTAAAATTTTGTCACAAAATCCATATCCAAGAACAGTTTTGAGAAAATATAACATGTTCCTTTCTATCATTAAAAATGACATAAAGAGTCATAATTTCTGCTTGATGTGTTTGTTTAATTGCTAGTAAGAGTGATTACCCCCTCTTAGATCACAGCCTTGTCATTGTGAAGGGGCTTGTATAACTCAATGAAGCTATAAGCTATGCCCTGCAGGACTACTCAAGATGGACAGGTCATAGTGAAGTGTTCTGACAAAATGTGGTCCACTGGAGAAGAAAATGGCAACCTATTCCAATGTTCTTGCCTAGAGAACCCCATTGATAGTGTGAAAAGGTAAAAAGATATGACATCAGAAGATGCGCTCCCCAGGTTAGAAGGTGTCCAGTATGCTACTGGGGAAGAGCAGAGGGCAATTACTAATAACTCCAAAAAGAATGAAGTGACTGGGACAAAGTGGAAATGACTTTCAGTTGAGGATGTGTTTGGTGTTAAAAGTAAAGTCTGATGCTGTAAAGAATAATGTTAGGTCTGTGAATCAAGGTAAATTTGATGTAGTCAAATAGGAGATAGCAAGATTGAATATTAATTAACATCTTAGGAATCAGTGAACTAAAATGAATGGAAATAGGTGACTTTAATTTGGATGACCATTATATCTACTACTTGGAGAAGGCAATGGCACCCCACTCCAGTACTCTTGCCTGGAAAATCCCATGGATGGAGGAGCCTGGTAGGCTGCAGTCCATGGGGTCGCTAAGAGTCAGACATGACTGAGTGACTTCACTTTCTCTTTTCACCTTCATGCATTGGAGAAGGAAATGGCAACCCACTCCAGTGTTCTTGCCTGGAGAATCCCAGGGACGGGGGAGCCTGGTGGGCTGCCATCTATGGGGTCACACAGAGTCGAACATGACTGAAGTGACTTAGCAGCAGCAGCAGCAGTTACTGTGGGCAAGAAGACCTTAGAAGAAATGGAGTAGCCCTCAGTCAATGAGAGTCAGACACTTGAATGCAACCTCAAAAATGAAACAATAATCTTGTTTCATGTCCAAGGTAAACCATTGAACATCACAGTAATCCAAGGCTGTGCCCCAATCACTGATGCCAAAGAAGCTAAAGTTGACCAGTTCTATGAAAACTTATAATATCTTCTAGACCTAACACCCAAAAAAGATGTCCTTTTTATCACAGGGAACTGGAATACAAAAGTGGGAAATCAAGAGATACCTTGAATAATAGGCAAGTTTGGTCTTAGAGTACAAAAAGAAAAGCAGGGCAAAAGCTAACAGTGTTTTGTCAAAAGGACATGCTGGTCATAGCAAACACTCTTTTCTAACAATCCAAGAGATGACTCTATACATTTTTATCACTAGACGGTCAGTACTGATTCAGATTGATTATGTGCTTTACAGCCGAAGGTGGAGAAGTTGTATACAGTCAGCGAAAACAAGACCTGGAGACTGAATGCAGAATTCCAGAGAATAGCAAGGAAAGATAAAAAGGCCTTCTTATGAACAATGCAAAGAAATAGAGGAAAACAATAGAATGGGAAAGATTAGAGCTCATTTCAAGAAAACTGGAGATATCAAGGGAATATTTCATACAAGGATGGGCACAATAAAGGACAGAAACTGTAAGAGCCTAACAGAAGCAGAAGAGATTAAAAAGAGGTGGCAAGAATACAGAGAAAAATTATACAAAAAAGGTCTTAATGACTCAGATAACCAAGATGGTGTGGTCATGTACCTAAAGCTGGACATCCTGGAGTGTGAAGTCAAGAGGACCTTAGGAAGCATCACTATGAGCAAAGCTAGTGGAGGTGGTGGAATACCAGCTGAGCTATTTCAAATCCTAAAAGATGATCCTATTAAAGTGCAGCACTCAATATGTCAGCAAATTTGGAAAACTCAGCAATGTCCACAGAACTGGAAAATGTCAGTCTCCTTCCAATGCCAAAGAATGCCAAAGAATGTTCAATCATACAATTGAGCTCATTTCATATGCTAGCAAGATTATGTTCAAGACCCTCAACGTAAGCTTCAGTTTACGAAACAAATGCTGATAATTGTCCTATTTAAAAGCTCTGTCACTGTAGCAAAACATGATGTAAGGAGCACTCTTGCAGCCCACATCACAGGAGCCTGGCTTCTGGTGCCCCCTCCATGGGCTGGTGTGTCCAGACTGCTTTCTGTGTGAGTGTGTGGGTAACATACTGCAAGCTGAGCAGCTAGGATGATACAACATTGTAATTAGAATCTGGAATTACAGGATATTGAAAACATGATTTGCAATTTTTACTCTGAAACCGAGGGCTCTTCAGTTTTTACAGAATCAAAATGAGCTTTATTATTCTACAACTGCTCTCACCGAAAAACGTTTTCTTGTCTCTTTTTTTGCTCTGCAACAAATTACCTCTGATTAATCTTGCAGTTTTTTACATGAGCAGAATTTAAGCAGAAAAAATAGTTTGTGCTAATCAGTTGTGAATTATTCATATTAATTGATTAAATCACCTCAAAGCCATTCCTTTTTGGAATCTAAAGAAGGTATATTTTGAATTGATTATTATGTTGCCATTCTACAGCTGTTATAAAGTATTTCTTACTGCAGATGCTTGTATAAAAATGCAGTAGAGTTTGTTTTACAGATAAGAAAAAATAGAAGTTCTTCCGTACAGTAGAAAAATGAAGGGAGTCCTATGGTTTAGAAGGATAGCAATGTGTTTTTCAATGATGTAAAATAACAAGATGTCTGATGTTTTGTGCTCCAAAGCCTAGCCAGTGGTGCTCAAGTTTTCCCCTTGAGCCACTGGCAAGTTACAAGTATTCCTGATAGACAGGCTTTGCATGACAGTGTGCTTACTTACTCAAGCATAGAATATTTGCATTAATTAGCATTTCTTAGTTCTTAAAAAGGTAAAGCATGCAAGTGAAACCTGAGATGCTTTGAGAACCATGCAGGTTTTTTTTTTTTTTTTTCCACAGCCAAACATCTTTTGACTAATATCTTAATGGAGATTTTAAGTGAAATTGTATTAGTATCTTTTAATGAAGATATATTTGGAGACATTAGCTTTGGTCAGATGGTTGGGTACTCAAGTCATGTTCTGGAATTCTTTGTGATTGTGGGCAAGTTAGTGCATCTCAGGTGCTGAACTGTACAAAGAAGGTAACAATAGCTAACAACAGGGTGGTTGTATGAACTAAGTGATCTAAAGGATATAAACTTCTTGGTTCAGTGTTTGGAATGTAGAAATAGTGAATAAATGAATTTACTCAACAATGTTTACTGGAGACTTATTATGTACCAATAATTGTTCTAGACCCAAACTGTCTAATATGGTAGCCTCTGGCTTCATGTGGTTATTGAGCACATGAAGGTGGTTGGTTTAAATGGAAGTGTGTGTAAGTAAAAATACATGCTGGTTTTCAAAGCTTTGGAACAAATAAACAAAAGAATGTAAACTGTCGGGTTAACATTTTTATATTGCTTAGATGTTGATATAATATGATAAATTAGTACCTTATGAAAATTAATTTTGTATGTTTATTTTTAAAAATATGGCTACTGAGACATATATAGTTACATATGTGGCTCACATTACACTTCTAGTGGACAGTGCTGGTCTAGGTGCTGAGGAAAAAGTGAAAACAAGAAAAGCCAATAACCAGAAAAAGGCTCTTATAGAGTTTAGATATCAGGAAGGGAGAGCATGCATGCTAAGTTGCTTCAGTCATGTTCGACTCTACAACCCTATGGACTGTAGCCTTCCAGGTTCCTCTGTCTATGGGATTCTCCAGGCAAGAGTACTGGAGTGGGTTGCCATTCCCTTCTCCAGGGGATTTTTCTGACCCAGGGATCAAACCTGGGTCTCTTATGTCTCCTGCATTGGTAGGCGGGTTCTTTATTGCTAGTGCCACAGATATTAGAAAGAAGAGATAGATAATATAAAGTGAACAAATAAATACTGTTGATCCTCATTATTCATGGTTTTCTGTGAATTTACCTGGTTGCTAAAAATATGTGTAACCCCCTAAATCAGTATTTGTAGTATTTTTACAATCATTCACAGGTATGTGTTGAGTGGTAAAAAATTTGAGTCACTGTGCAAGCACGTTCTCAGCTGAAGCCAATCAAGGCTCTTCCTGTTTCTGCTCTCATTCTAAAAACAACTATCCTGTTCATGGACTATTTAGTGCTGTGATTTTTACATCTCTTGTTTGTTTTTTAGGGGGCTGATTTTGCTATTTCCAATGACCGCCCCCCCAGGGTAGTGCTAAAGTACTGTCTAGTCTTCCTAAGCTTAAGAAAATTATGATGTGCCTCATGGAGAAGATATGGAAAGTAGATAAGCTTTGTTTAGACACAGCCATTGAATGTGAGTTCAGTGTTAAATCAGCAGTGTGTATTACATACAGTGTCTTTGAACAGAAACATTCATAAAACAAATGGATAGAAGGTGAACATTTTGTGTTCAGAAGCTTGCAGGAACTTAATCTTATATTTCCCTCAGGGGTATTGGTTCGGTATTTGCTAATTCAGTATCTACAGTGATTTTACAAAGCATAATTGCCAAATATAGCAAGAATTGGCTGTAATATAAAACAGTCAATGTCAGGCAGCGATTGGCTTCCCTGGTGGCTCAGATGGCAAAGAATCCACCTGCAATGCAGGCAACCCAGATTCGATCCCTGGGTGGGGAAGATACCCTGGAAAAGGGAACACTATCCAGTCCAATATTCTTGCCTGGAGAATTTCATGGACAGAGGGGACTGGTGGTGGGCTATAGTCTATGGGGTCACAAAGAGTCGGTCATGACTGAACAAGTAATGCTTTCACTTTTCATTTTCAGGCAGTGATAAATGCTGTGTGGAGTATGAGGATTGAGAGTGATATATGTGATAGGGCTGGAAGAATTACTAATTAGCAAAAGACTGAGCAGAAAATCTCTCTAAGGTTGTAGAATTCGAGAATAGTAGCAGAAGGTGAACGTGAAGGCTTCTGAAAGACAGATCCTACAGGACCTTAGGCCATAATAAAGACTTGGGATTTTATTCCATTGGTGATTGAATGGATTGAAAGATTTCTGAAGGTATGATCAGTTTCTATTACATTTTAAAGGCCACTCAGGCTTCTGTGAGGAGAATAAGTTGTCAGGGAAAAAAGAGGGGCAAGTTAGGTGGCTATTGCTGTAGTTCAGGTGAGAGGTGATGATGGCTTGGAGCCCAAACTGGCTCTTACTACACTTCAGCTGTTTCCCTCATTTCCTGTCATATTTGCCCAGAATGCTAGGCGTGCTTTTTTCTCTTGGTTGCCTAGTTGTCCGTGTCTTAGTTTTGGTTCCTCTCAAAGCTGATCATCTGTTAAGAACTACTGTGCAGTTTCTTTCCTGGAAGTGATCCCAGGAGGCAGGAGCGAGGCACAAGGAGACTGGGACAAGGTAGTAAGTACAATCAGCACAGGTGTCGCTGGGCTGATTAGTGCTCTGAGCAGCTGGGGCTCAAGCCCTCTGGGGACTTCTAAGAAGTCCTCAGAGTTAGCTTGGGGGTTGCAGCTGCTTACCATAGGAGATTGGGGCAACCTCCATCCCCACTGATTGAAGACTGTCCTTGGGGACATTAACTGTCTGCACTTCTGGGCTATCCTGAGCAGACTGAGTGTGCTCCTGTGGCTTCAGGGAAAGCCCAAGGCAGCAAAGTGCGGAGGCACAGTGAGCACATGAGCAGGGATATTGGCCACAGGCTTGGGGCTCAGATCATCTCAGTATGGCTACAGTGGTTGGTGGGTGAAGTGGAGGGGCAAAGGACATAAAAACTTCTATTCCACCCTCCAATTCCTGGCTGACAGTTTAACCTACCTATGAACTTTGGCATACATCACCTTGGAAACGTGTCTAGCACTTTCACTCCCAGGAAACTGGGTTCTGTACCAGATAGACTCCCTGAGACCCTGGTACTATCCTCATCCTGCTTCAGTGTGAGTACTGCTCCTTCCAAGAAACTCTCTTAGGTATTTGCTGCCATAATGGATCCTGGCTGGGCATGATGATTTTAACTGCAGGATAGCTTCCTTGGGCACCAGACCTATTGCTGAGTTAGTTCCAGTGCCAGTTTTTGTTAGATGCTGACCTTGTAAGAGCCACAGAATCTCTGTTAACATCATTCTCTTTAATTAAAGAAGAAATGAAAATAGGACTTCCCTTATAAAGCTGTTGTGGGAATTAAATGAAGTGAAGCAATAAAACCCTTAGCCCAGCACCTGGTACGTAGTTAGGCTCAATATGTTAGTGGTTACTTCATCCCAAATGCCTCTGCTTTTTCCTTAGTGATCATTGCAAAGAAAAAAAGGAAAACAATAGCATGGGAAAGACTAGAGATCTCTTCGAGAAAATTAAAGGAACATTTTCATACAAAATGGGCACAATAAAAGATGTAAATGATATGGACCTAACAGAAGCAGAAGATATTAAGAAAAGGTGGCAAGAATACACAGAAGAACTATACAAAAGTGATCTTCATTACCCAGATAACCATGATGCTGTGATCACTCACCCAGAGCCAGACATCCTGGAATGCGAAGTCAAGTGGGCCTTAGGAAGCATCACTATGACTAAAGCTAGTGGAGGTGATGGAATTCCAGTTGAGCTATTTCAAATCCTAAAAGATGATGCTGTGAAAGTGCTGCACTCAATATGCCAGCAAATTTGGAAAACTCAGCAGTGGCTTCAGGATTGGAAAAGGTCAGTTTTCATTCCAATTCCAAAGAAAGGCAATGCCAAAGAATGTTCAAACTACCACACAATTGCACTTATCTCACACTCTAGCAAAGTAATGCTCAAAATTCTCCAAGCCAGGCTTCAACAGTACATGAATCATGAACTTCCAGATGCACAAGCTAGTTTTAGAAAAGGCAGAGAAACCAGAGATCNCTCAGCAGTGGCTTCAGGATTGGAAAAGGTCAGTTTTCATTCCAATTCCAAAGAAAGGCAATGCCAAAGAATGTTCAAACTACCACACAATTGCACTTATCTCACACTCTAGCAAAGTAATGCTCAAAATTCTCCAAGCCAGGCTTCAACAGTACATGAATCATGAACTTCCAGATGCACAAGCTAGTTTTAGAAAAGGCAGAGAAACCAGAGATCAAATTGCCAACATCCATTGGATCATCAAAAAAGAGAGTTCCAGAAAAATATCTACTTCTGCTTCATTGACTACACCAAAGACTTTGACTGTGTGGATCACAATAAACTGTGGAAAATTCTTAAAGAGATGGGAATACCAGACCNGATGCTGAAGCTGAAGCACCAATACTTTGGCCACCTGATTGGAAGAACTGACTCATTAGAAAAGACCCTGATGCTGGGAAAGATTGCAGGCAGGAGGAGGAGGGGATGACAGAGGAAGAGATGGTTGGATGGCATCACCGACTCAATGGACATGAGTTTGAGTAAGCTCCAGTAGTTGGTGATGGGCGAGGAAGCCTGGTGTGCTGTAGCCCATGGGGTTATAAAGAGTCAGACACAACTGAGCAATTGAACTGAACTGAACTTTATCCCATCACCGTTTTTCACTTAGTTCTCCTCTTCCCTGGCCATGGTGTGAAGTCTGAGGTGCTCATCAATTCTGGTAATGCTGTTACCAACAGACTTGCAAGTCTCTAGGGTCAGGACTCTGATCCTGTTTTTTTTTTTTTTTTCCTGACCAAGAACATTAATCTTAAGGATCTTCACCTGTAATGCTTTCTCATGACTCTATCTGAATTAAGTCTCACTTTCTAGTCATGATGTAGTCTGTTTTATTCATGGATTTCTAATTCATGTAAGGGCTTTTGTCAGATTCTTAGTGATAATTTTGTTTATCGAGTTGTTGCTATAGACATTATTTTTAGTTTCATGTTTTAATTTTGATAAACCATTTGTTTTTGATCTTTATCTTTAAAGGGAATAGGAATAGCAGAGAAAGGGGAGTAGTTCTGAGGATAAACAATGGAAACTGGATGCCTTCTATATTCAGGTTACCTCTGCATAGTCTTTCTATAAACCTAAAGAAGATGCTCCGAGTCCTCTACAGAGCCTTGCTCCAAAATTTATCTTGGAAAGACTGATAGAGCAAGCTAAATTTCTATCAGGATAATTTAGGAGACTGAAGGCTATGTTTCTTCTGCAGGAGAGCAATGATATCAGTTCTATTGAGAATCTAAGAGTATGCCTGAAATAAACCTGCTTTCTGTGCTAGTTTTGAGAATGTTTCAAGCTTTTATGAGAGTATTTCATATGCTGAACTCTTTCTTTTTCTTTTTTGCTGAACTCTTTGAATTCCCTCTGTGGTGAATCACGCCTAGCATTTGAATTAAAGAGGAGGGACACGAAAGAGCATAAAACATAGCTTCTTATCTCAAGAGGCTTTTAGACTAGAGGGGACCTTCCATGCATAACATATAAACAAATATGTGAAGTGTTATGAAAAGGTACAAAAGATAATGGTGATGTTCTTTTATTTCTTTTATTAGTAGACGTGTTCATGGGAGAAGTCACACTTGAGCCATCATTGTGGATAGGTGGAATTAAGAGTAAAAGCAGACCCATGGATATTAGAGGATAAAGAAATAGTTTGAGCAAAAGCAGGGGTAACAGAGTATATTGTAAGTTCATAAAATTGCAAATAGACCAATTGGACTGAAACATAAACTGCCTGGGGGTATCATGTTGAAATTTCTTCATTTCCATCTTCATGACTTCTTTATTTATTGGAAAAGAAATGTTAAATTTCCTATAGTCCTAAAAAATAAGCAATATATACACTTTATTCTCAATGGAGGTGTCAAAGAAACATGCTGTCACCTAAGTTAAAGTACATTTTCTACCTATCTCCTTGGCTTTTTTTTTTTTTCATGTTGGGAAACGTTTTTTCCCATGTATTTAGTCTTTGTGAAATTTTTAATAATATTCATGGTATAGTTTCATTGAGAGGACCGTAGAAATGATTAATATTAACACTAAGCTTTACAAGAGACTACTAAAGTGAAAAATCATGGGAAGTTCATTGATTAAGGATCTACTTATTCTTTTAATTTCCTAGTCAAATTTATTTGACACATTCTCATTAGTAACATTGTGGCATGAAAATATACCAACTTGGATTAAATTTTACCTCTGCTACCAGATGTATAACCTTGGACACATTTCTCAACCTCTCTGCCCCTCTATTTATTTATGTGTAAAATGGGGATGGCAAATACAGGCACATGGCAAGAGTTAGGTGGAATATATTGAATGTCTCTACTCAGCTATAGTGCAATGCAAACTTGAAAACACCATATGATCTACTTTTTGACGAATTGTCTAAATGCTTTCATGTCCTGCTGAAAAAGAGGTATATTGTACTGTGGGGAGACCAGTACAGATGTCCCTAGATAACAACATAAGACAGGGAGTCTGGCTTACTGGGGAATGCTGAAGTGCACCAGGCATCACTGTTCTTAATGGCCTTGCCCTCTCATCAATCACATTCTCAGCACTCATGCTGTCTTCTCAATACTGACTCACTGATTTCCCTCTGAAAAATGTGAAGGTGACTTCTTACTTTATATCTCAATCCTCTTTGACTTATTTTGGTTTTGAATATACTTTTTCCATCTCTGAGATGTTCTCACTGTTGGATCAACCAACATCAGCTGTTTCCCATTCCTGATATTGCCTATTGTTCTACCTGGTGGTAACTTTTCTGCTTCCAACAAACCAAGAAGCAAATGAAGTTGCAAGAGATACATACAGCTCACTATCTGGCTAAAAATTTGGCTTGGCAGCAGGTCACCTGGAAGTTGCGAAGTCAAATGCAATAGAGAATGTGTGATTTGATTAAATGAAATATCAAGGTTCCTCTTGCTGACCACATCTCCTCATTTAGGGGCTGCTAGAGTTCTAGGCAACTACATGGGGCAGCAGAGAAATCAGATGATCATAGCAGAGGTCCTCTCAGAGTCTCTGTCCCTGCTCTTCAACTGTCTACTTTTCTTTTCCACTCGAAGTTGCTCTGCTAGCTTGTCCCCTACTAAACACTTCGTTTCCCCCCAAAGTCTGTGACTCCTCTAACCTTTCCTGTCTCTCACTCATAATCACCCACATAAATTTTAAAATCAGAATCTTTGAAGTCATTCTTGAGCCTCCTACCTTCTTTTTCTAAATATAATTTATTTATATTTAGAAATATAAAGTCATCTGCCCGTTTCCTCAACGGTTTCCTCAACCGTTTCCTCATCCCAGTAACCATCATCTCTCATCTGGATATCAAAATCGTCCCCTAACTGTTCTCCCCGTGATCCTTCTTGGTTCTTTGTTCCTATCTCAAACACATTCATCACACCACATGAACATGGTCTTTAAAAAATTCAGTCTTATCAGCTTCCTCTTTTGCTAAAAGCCCTTTTATGGCTTTACACTGCTTTTAGAATAAAATCTGCCTTCCTTACCTCGTGATTACCTGTATTACTATTTCCTACCTACTCTCCCAGGTGCCTTTCCTCCTGCTCCCTCCGTGGCTCTCTTTGTCCAGGTCATTCAAGTAGTGTCTCCTGTCTCCTTCTGATTCTTTAGTTAGCTAATCTCTGCCTTGCCTTCCACCTACAGCAAGGCTCTTCTTCCACCTCCAAATAGATTGCTTCTCCTTACCATTCATGTCTCAATGTTAAACATAATCCATCATGGCTTAATTCACAGTAATCCCCATCACTTGTTGTTATTTTTTAATAGCACAGTGGTTTCTATGATATATTTTTCAGTTTACTCATTTAATATTTATATCCCATACTAGAGAGAAAGAGGAGAGTAAAAAGTTGGCTTAAAACTCAACATTCAGAAAACTAAGATCATGGCATCTGGTCCCATCACTTCATGGCAAATAGATGGGGGAACAGTGGAAACAGTGACAGACTTTATTTTCTTGGGCTCCAAAATCACTGCAGATGGTGACTGCAGCCATGAAATCAAAAGACGCTTGCTCCTTGGAAGAAAAGTTATGACAAACCTAGACAGTATATTAAAAAACAGAGACATTACTTTGCCAACAAAGGTCCGTCTAGTCAAAGCTATGGTTTTTCTGGTAGTCACATATGGATGTGAGAGTTGGACTATAAAGAAAGCTGAGTGCCAAAGAATTGATGCTTTTGAACTGTGGTGTTGAAGAAGGCTCTTGAGAGTCCCTTGGACTGCAAGGAGATCCAACCAGTCCATCCTAAAGGAAACCAGTCCTGAATATTCATTAGAAGGACTGATGCCAAAGCTGAAACTCCAATACTTTGGCCGCCTGATGGGAAGAACTGACTCATTTGAAAAGACCCTGATGCTGGGAAAGATTGAAGGCAGGAGGAGAAGTGGACGACAGTGGATGAGATGGTTGGATGGCATCACAGACTCAATGGACATGAGTTTGGGTAAACTCCAGGAGTTAGCAGTGGACAGGGAGGCCTGGCGTGCTGCAGTCCATGGGGTCAAAAACAGTCAGACACAATTAAGTGACTGAATTGAACTGAGAGAGTAAGACCCTTGAAAGCAGATATAAAGCCTCTAGCACTGTGTACTCATAGGTGCTTTGAATATTTAGTTTGAGTTGATAAATAGAATGAATACCAATAAGGGCAGTGAATTCCAAATAGGCATGAAGCTAGAAAATGCTTTGTTTCTGTGTCAACCATACAGAAAGGTCACATTGATCTTTTATTTGAATCCTTTTGTTTCATTTAACAAAAGTTTTTTTGTCAGTAAAAGGGGATAAGGGTATTACTTTTCTTTTCAAAATCTTTAAGGAGCAACATTGTTCCACAAAGCTGGGCTAGTGGGGAGGATTATTTCCAATGCCAGGATCTGAGTTGCCACCCCTCTCCCAACACACATATCAAATAGAAATAAGTGTCTTTGTTCTCTTCAGAATCACATTCTCAATGAGCCAAAGTCCTTAATATCTCAGTAATTACCAGGCATTGGCCCTGGTCTCTCCATATGTGAGTTTGGAGTCATATCTTGAGCCCATTTCTGTACACAAGCTGGCCAAATCCAACTGATTTGAGGAACATTTTCCTGTTGGGAACTCAGGAGAACCTTTTGTTTAGATTTAGCAGGGTCATCCTAAATGTAATAGCATTTAGTTTATACTGTTTTGCACATAATGCTGAATTTATNCAGACCCATGGATATTAGAGGATAAAGAAATAGTTTGAGCAAAAGCAGGGGTAACAGAGTATATTGTAAGTTCATAAAATTGCAAATAGACCAATTGGACTGAAACATAAACTGCCTGGGGGTATCATGTTGAAATTTCTTCATTTCCATCTTCATGACTTCTTTATTTATTGGAAAAGAAATGTTAAATTTCCTATAGTCCTAAAAAATAAGCAATATATACACTTTATTCTCAATGGAGGTGTCAAAGAAACATGCTGTCACCTAAGTTAAAGTACATTTTCTACCTATCTCCTTGGCTTTTTTTTTTTTTCATGTTGGGAAACGTTTTTTCCCATGTATTTAGTCTTTGTGAAATTTTTAATAATATTCATGGTATAGTTTCATTGAGAGGACCGTAGAAATGATTAATATTAACACTAAGCTTTACAAGAGACTACTAAAGTGAAAAATCATGGGAAGTTCATTGATTAAGGATCTACTTATTCTTTTAATTTCCTAGTCAAATTTATTTGACACATTCTCATTAGTAACATTGTGGCATGAAAATATACCAACTTGGATTAAATTTTACCTCTGCTACCAGATGTATAACCTTGGACACATTTCTCAACCTCTCTGCCCCTCTATTTATTTATGTGTAAAATGGGGATGGCAAATACAGGCACATGGCAAGAGTTAGGTGGAATATATTGAATGTCTCTACTCAGCTATAGTGCAATGCAAACTTGAAAACACCATATGATCTACTTTTTGACGAATTGTCTAAATGCTTTCATGTCCTGCTGAAAAAGAGGTATATTGTACTGTGGGGAGACCAGTACAGATGTCCCTAGATAACAACATAAGACAGGGAGTCTGGCTTACTGGGGAATGCTGAAGTGCACCAGGCATCACTGTTCTTAATGGCCTTGCCCTCTCATCAATCACATTCTCAGCACTCATGCTGTCTTCTCAATACTGACTCACTGATTTCCCTCTGAAAAATGTGAAGGTGACTTCTTACTTTATATCTCAATCCTCTTTGACTTATTTTGGTTTTGAATATACTTTTTCCATCTCTGAGATGTTCTCACTGTTGGATCAACCAACATCAGCTGTTTCCCATTCCTGATATTGCCTATTGTTCTACCTGGTGGTAACTTTTCTGCTTCCAACAAACCAAGAAGCAAATGAAGTTGCAAGAGATACATACAGCTCACTATCTGGCTAAAAATTTGGCTTGGCAGCAGGTCACCTGGAAGTTGCGAAGTCAAATGCAATAGAGAATGTGTGATTTGATTAAATGAAATATCAAGGTTCCTCTTGCTGACCACATCTCCTCATTTAGGGGCTGCTAGAGTTCTAGGCAACTACATGGGGCAGCAGAGAAATCAGATGATCATAGCAGAGGTCCTCTCAGAGTCTCTGTCCCTGCTCTTCAACTGTCTACTTTTCTTTTCCACTCGAAGTTGCTCTGCTAGCTTGTCCCCTACTAAACACTTCGTTTCCCCCCAAAGTCTGTGACTCCTCTAACCTTTCCTGTCTCTCACTCATAATCACCCACATAAATTTTAAAATCAGAATCTTTGAAGTCATTCTTGAGCCTCCTACCTTCTTTTTCTAAATATAATTTATTTATATTTAGAAATATAAAGTCATCTGCCCGTTTCCTCAACGGTTTCCTCAACCGTTTCCTCATCCCAGTAACCATCATCTCTCATCTGGATATCAAAATCGTCCCCTAACTGTTCTCCCCGTGATCCTTCTTGGTTCTTTGTTCCTATCTCAAACACATTCATCACACCACATGAACATGGTCTTTAAAAAATTCAGTCTTATCAGCTTCCTCTTTTGCTAAAAGCCCTTTTATGGCTTTACACTGCTTTTAGAATAAAATCTGCCTTCCTTACCTCGTGATTACCTGTATTACTATTTCCTACCTACTCTCCCAGGTGCCTTTCCTCCTGCTCCCTCCGTGGCTCTCTTTGTCCAGGTCATTCAAGTAGTGTCTCCTGTCTCCTTCTGATTCTTTAGTTAGCTAATCTCTGCCTTGCCTTCCACCTACAGCAAGGCTCTTCTTCCACCTCCAAATAGATTGCTTCTCCTTACCATTCATGTCTCAATGTTAAACATAATCCATCATGGCTTAATTCACAGTAATCCCCATCACTTGTTGTTATTTTTTAATAGCACAGTGGTTTCTATGATATATTTTTCAGTTTACTCATTTAATATTTATATCCCATACTAGAGAGAAAGAGGAGAGTAAAAAGTTGGCTTAAAACTCAACATTCAGAAAACTAAGATCATGGCATCTGGTCCCATCACTTCATGGCAAATAGATGGGGGAACAGTGGAAACAGTGACAGACTTTATTTTCTTGGGCTCCAAAATCACTGCAGATGGTGACTGCAGCCATGAAATCAAAAGACGCTTGCTCCTTGGAAGAAAAGTTATGACAAACCTAGACAGTATATTAAAAAACAGAGACATTACTTTGCCAACAAAGGTCCGTCTAGTCAAAGCTATGGTTTTTCTGGTAGTCACATATGGATGTGAGAGTTGGACTATAAAGAAAGCTGAGTGCCAAAGAATTGATGCTTTTGAACTGTGGTGTTGAAGAAGGCTCTTGAGAGTCCCTTGGACTGCAAGGAGATCCAACCAGTCCATCCTAAAGGAAACCAGTCCTGAATATTCATTAGAAGGACTGATGCCAAAGCTGAAACTCCAATACTTTGGCCGCCTGATGGGAAGAACTGACTCATTTGAAAAGACCCTGATGCTGGGAAAGATTGAAGGCAGGAGGAGAAGTGGACGACAGTGGATGAGATGGTTGGATGGCATCACAGACTCAATGGACATGAGTTTGGGTAAACTCCAGGAGTTAGCAGTGGACAGGGAGGCCTGGCGTGCTGCAGTCCATGGGGTCAAAAACAGTCAGACACAATTAAGTGACTGAATTGAACTGAGAGAGTAAGACCCTTGAAAGCAGATATAAAGCCTCTAGCACTGTGTACTCATAGGTGCTTTGAATATTTAGTTTGAGTTGATAAATAGAATGAATACCAATAAGGGCAGTGAATTCCAAATAGGCATGAAGCTAGAAAATGCTTTGTTTCTGTGTCAACCATACAGAAAGGTCACATTGATCTTTTATTTGAATCCTTTTGTTTCATTTAACAAAAGTTTTTTTGTCAGTAAAAGGGGATAAGGGTATTACTTTTCTTTTCAAAATCTTTAAGGAGCAACATTGTTCCACAAAGCTGGGCTAGTGGGGAGGATTATTTCCAATGCCAGGATCTGAGTTGCCACCCCTCTCCCAACACACATATCAAATAGAAATAAGTGTCTTTGTTCTCTTCAGAATCACATTCTCAATGAGCCAAAGTCCTTAATATCTCAGTAATTACCAGGCATTGGCCCTGGTCTCTCCATATGTGAGTTTGGAGTCATATCTTGAGCCCATTTCTGTACACAAGCTGGCCAAATCCAACTGATTTGAGGAACATTTTCCTGTTGGGAACTCAGGAGAACCTTTTGTTTAGATTTAGCAGGGTCATCCTAAATGTAATAGCATTTAGTTTATACTGTTTTGCACATAATGCTGAATTTATCATCTGATCAGCAGGGATTTAGTTCATAGGACACTTTAAATGCTCAGAGTCCTGAGTGTAATGGACAAAAAGTAGATGCTGGCTAGGATTGTGCCCAAGGACAAAGATAGAGTCTAACAATATATTTACAATGTTACCTGTCTAGGACAAATGCCACTCATATGTTAAGAATTATACAGCAAATCAACTGAGCTTCTTGATTTAGATGTCCTGTACAACTCGGGGATTGTTCTTAAAGTGGGCATAGTCTGGACATCCTTGTCAAGAAGATGCAAATGTAAGCATCAGTGATACAAAGAGAGCAGACTTCAGAGAAAGCTAGATACAAGCTCAATAAACTCGAAGAAGCCAAAGTAATGGGGTCATGCAAAAAATGAAAAATGATCATTCTGTGGCCAAAAGTTACTGATGGAGAGTAATACTAGATAGTGGCTTTCCAAAAATTTTGACTGTGTTCCTCAGTAACAAATGCAGCAATTTTTATAAGGAATATTTACCCACAGTGTGGATGTACTTTTAGCTTTCCTTTCCTTCCTTTTCTTTTTTTTCTTTTCTCCATCTTCATGCCTTCTTTCCAAAATAGCTCATTTCAATCCACTGGGCTAATTTCTTGACACTCTGATGGGTATTGACTTGCAGTTAGCAGAACAAACAAACAAAGAAACAAAAACACATAAAAAACTAGCAATCAATCAACAAACAAGCTTTCTTGTAAACACATAAACAAAAAACTAGCAAGCAATCAATCAACAAACAAGCTTTCTTGTAGAACATTCTGGAGAGTACCAGAGTCAACCTCACAGTGTAATGGTTCTGTACTTGAAGTGAACTTTGAGCAAGCACATCAACAAAGATAGAATTTCCTGCAAATATTGTAAGTGTCCTGATGCAGGCAGGGAGTCAATAACCCAGCACTGAGTGGTGTGAGACAAGAGCCTTGTGGGCCACACGCTATAAGATCAATAGAAATTAATCAACACAAGAAGGAAGCATGTATTGCGCCAGAATAAGTGGTTAAGAGTGTAAATGTGTTCCTTAGCAAGGAGTTAATATCAGAAGTCCATTTATTCTTTTGTTTATTCAACCAATATTTTTAAAAGATCTAGATCATATGTGGGAACAAGACACACCCTGTGCCTTTAAAGAACTTCATAGTGAACCTGCTGTTTATGGTTTGATATAAATGATATGACAATTAATATATGATCATATGTAATATAACAAATTGAATGGAAAGAAAAAAGCCATATAATTCACATTTCACATTACAGCTTTAGTTGTTTTCAGTTAACCCTTCTTGCTAACTGGTTATCTTTAGGTATTGTATGTAGATACTTAGACAATGTGGACATCAAATCACAAATCACAATTGCAGTCAAGAGGCTTGTAGTTAAGGGTGGAGAGCTTGAGTGAGTAAAACCTTTAAAATAAAGTTGATTTTAAAAGTGTATTTATTTTTTGAGTATTAATTATTACACTTGTGTGTATTGAATGCATACTTTAAAAAGATAGTTTCCCTAGGAGATCGTCATACTAATGTTGAGTTTCAGAGTACACTTACATGATTCAATTTAGAAATCCATTGTGTTGCCTTTTATTGATTTTTAATTTGGCTAATGTTTTTACCTACCTCCAACTAATTATAAATTCTTTAACTATAGAATTTTACTCTTTATATATTTCTTAAATGAGTGTGGGATATAAAATAAGTATTAAAGTTATGAGCTCATGAGATTATTACCATGGAAAATTGTTTTCCTTCCTGAAAATAAGGGGTAGAGTCATGACTTATAAGAATGTAAGGTTAAGAAAGTCATGCTTCTATCTGTGTTGTAGTTTTTTTTTTTTTTCTCTAAATATCCCGGACCTCATTATTGGTGCCGAAACTTGCCCTCCAGTAGCCAGAGCTACCTGGGGCCTAAGTCATCAAGTGTGTGTGAAGTCTATTGCTGGTTTTCTCAGGCTGCCATAATAAACTACCACAAACTAGATGGCTTAAACGCACAGATTTATTTTCTCATATTTATGCCGTTCCTCCCTCATAGCTTTGAGAGTTTGCTGGCAGTTTTTGGAGCTCCTTGCCTCATAGATGATCCTCGTCTTCCTGCATCTTCATATCATCTTTCTTCTCTGCATGTCTGTCTTTGTTTTCACTTTCCCCATTTATAAAAGGACACAGTCTGTTAGGTTAGGGTCCACCCTTACAACCTCATCTTAACTTGATCACATGTGAATAAGATCACACTCACAGGTAGGGAGTTAGGACTTGACTTCTTCTGAGGGGACATAATTCAATCCCAAAAGACTATATTGTGAGATCTTTGATTTTATTGAGAACATCACCTAAACCTTGTCAAGAGAGTTAGACAACATCCTTGTCCACGCCTGACTTAGCTATTTACTCACTTTTATTATGAATTCTAAAGGCTCCTCCCAATTCCTGCTGCTATTTTGTCAAGGACTTTGTCAGTTTGATTATTCTTCCATGTAAAGTTCCATCAAATAGACAATTTCTATATTCCCAGTAACCCCATTGTTGTGCATCAACCACCTTAAATCCCCTAGATTTTATTGTTACATGTACCCTTGCTTATAGGTGGGGAATCATAAGGAAAACTGCCTTGGAGATTTCACAGTTATTTGGAAACAACCGAAAAAATAGGATATCTATTTCAAAATATGAAAAATATCTCATAAGCTGAGACTAGATTTTTCTTGAGAATCCACAAAATAAGCAAGAAAACTCAGAAGTGTTACTTTTTCTGTTCACTTGAACTCTAGCATCCATAGCATCCCTCACATGGTTAATACACAAAATATCTAGCATCTGAGGATGTTAAAAACTGTTCTACTATAAATGTATGCACTTTGACGATATTTCCCAGAAGTAATGACGTATAGACTAGGTTTATTCCAGTCTCCCAGCCTATATTTTGCTTGTGACTAAGGACAAGCTGGTTAAGAAGATGAAATGGTGGCATGTTAACTGACCCACATGGGTATAAGTCTCACTTGTGATGAATACTAAATCCTGCTAATGTGAACACCAGAGGATATTACCTAAGCTCAGATAAAGTATTGTTCATTGATGAGATGGCTAACTGGAAGTGTTTCCCGTAAAGATACCAGAAAAGGCCAGGTGTTCACATCAAGATAAGAGATTTTAGAGGGATGGAGTGAGAGAAAGAAAAAGGAATCTTCATATCAGGTATGATTTCAGTGATTATTATTTTTTTTGTATATCTTATCTTTTCTTCAAAAATAGCTCAGTGTTTTAGATAGAACCACATTCTGTCTGAAAATACATCATTTGGCTGCTAAAATATTTTCTAGGTAGTTTTGAAGAAGTACATTTGTATAGATATAAAATTATGACAATACTTGTATCATCTTAATATCAATGCATATAGCATACTGATTAAGGGCATGAAATCTGAAGCCAGAATGTGTGGATTTGACTCCTAACCTTGTACTAAACTAGTCAGCAAAGCAGCAACGGTGTCACAGGCAAAGTAGACTGTCCAGTGGGTTACTCATTGAGAAATACCTCCTGAGGAAGTATTTATTTTTTTCTCATGAAAGTGCCTTTTAATTGACTGCTGTTGTAGCCACTTGTTTTACTCAAATGTTTAAGACACTTCACTAACATGAATTCCAAGTCACTGAGGCTGTCCCCTGGCATTTGCACTTTGTGAATAAAAAGTCACATTAAAAAAAAAATCCTTGGTGGTTGTGAACACTGAGAAAGGCACTTAACTACACTTTGACTTTGTTCCTCTCTTTGTAAAATGAGTCTAAAAATAGGCCTATCTCATATATCCACTGTGATACCTAAATTATTTAATATACTGAGAATTAAATGACTTTAATACTTAGAACAGTGTCTAGCAAAGAAGAAAAGTGAAGGGAGAGTCACTCAGTCTTGTCCATTCTTTGTGACCCCATGGACTATAGAGTCCATGGAATTCTCCGGGCAAGAATACTGGAGTGGATGGCTGTTCCCTTCTCCAGGGGATCTTCCCAACCCAGGGATCAAACCCAGGTCTCCCTCATTGCAGGCGGTTTCTTTACCAGCTGAGCCACAAAGGAAGTGAATATAATTAATATTATCTGTGTGCAGTCTGGACTTCCCAGGCAGCTCTGTGGTGAAGAATATGTCTGCCAATGCAGGGATGTGAGTTCTGTCCCAGGGTCAGGAAGATTCCCTGGACAAGGAAATGGCAACCCACTCCAGTACTCTTGCCTGGGAGATACCATGGACAGCGGAGCCTGTTGGGCTGCAGTCCATCAGCTTGCAAAGATTCAGACATGACTTAGCGACTGAGCAGCAGCAGCAGAGCAGTGTCCAGTCTGTATTAAATATTTTAAAAATTTCAAGAAAACTATGTTTTGAAGTTTTATTGAAGAGGAATTATATCATAATTTGAGAATCAATTAAACTAAAATACATGTGATAGACGGCAATGCAATAGAGTATGTCATTATATCCCAAGTATTGTATATTGTTTTCAAGGATAAGCACAACCTTTCTCCTATTCTCTCCCATTCTTCTCTGAAATGTGCCTTTGTGACTTGTTCCATTAAGAGAGGGAGACTGTTTTCCCTGACCTCTGAGTCTGGACTCACTGTGTGCCTTATTTGGACCAACAGAATAAAGTGGAGATGATGTTATACTGAGTCCTGGAGTTTACCTCTCCAGGGACAATGCAACTCCTGGCCTGACACTCTTGGAACTCTGCCCTAGGACTAGGGCAAAAAAAGTTGGTCCAGCATACTGGAAGATGAAAGGTCCATGGAGGAAAATGAAGGTGTGCTAATCAACACCAGTACCATTTGTCAGACAGCAGGTGAGGTTGTCTTAGATCCTCCTGTGCAGCTGACACTCAAGGTGATGCTCCACATGAGTGAGCACAGCTGAGAAACTCCCAAGTCAACCTGCAAAATCATGGCAGACAGAAACTTGCTATTGTAAGATATTGAGTTTGCTGCTAAGTCACTTCAGTTGTGTCTGACTCTGTGCGACCCCATAGACGGCAGCCCACCAAGCTCCCCCATCTCTGGGATTTTCCAGGCAAGAACATTGGAGTGGGATGCCATTTCCTTCTCCAATGCATGAAAGTGAAAAGTGAAAGTGAAGTTGCTCAGTTGTGTCCGACTCTTAGCTACCTCATGGACCACAGCCTACCAGGCTCCTCCGTCCATGGGATTTTCCAAGCAAGAGTACTGGAGTGGGGTGCCATTGCCTTCTCCGAACATACTGAGTTTAGGAGTAGATTATTATACATCAATGAAACTTTTAGTGATTCAGAGTAAAATGCAATTGCTTCTTAGGGGTTTAAAGAAAGGCACTGGGGCTGTGGGGTGACTCGGAAAGGCTCATCAAGAAAATGGACATTTTAACAGGCCTTGGAAGATGTCTTAATCAGTTTGTGCAGCTATAATAAAATAGCATACACAGGGACAGCTTATAAATAACAGGAATACATTTCTCCCAGTTCTGAGGCTGGGACATCTAGGACTCAGGTGCTAGCATGGTCGGGTGGTGACCTTCTTCCTGATTAATAGCCAGGCTCTTCTTACCATGTCTTTACACGGTGAAAGGGTTTGAGGTCTGTCTGGAAGCTTGTTTTGTTGTCTTTGTTTAGTCACTAAGTCACATCTGACTCTTTTGCCACTCTGTGGATTGTAAAGGACACTAATCTCATTGACAAGGACTCCACCCTCATAACTTCATCACCTCTCAAAGGCTCTACCTCCTAGAACCTTCCTCTCACCCTCCCCCCTGGCACCCTCACCCCCATCCCCGCCACCGCCTCCTCCCTGAGATACTGAAGGTATAACTGACAAAGGGAAATTATGAAGTTTGGTTATTAAGGTGGGAAGATAACCTTGATTTGGTTCAGGTTGAGTGATATTAGGACTGAAAGAAAAATGATACCTCGTAGAACAAAATGAGGCTACAGTGGAGGAGACAGAAATGTAGATTTGACCATCATCTGAAGACAACTTCAGACAATGGTGAAAGTGGATGACTTCACTCAAGGAGAGAGTATGTAAGAACAAAAAAACAGACAAGGGATCAGAGCAGAATCTTGAACAATAAGTACCAACAGCTGAGAATCAGAGCTATTGCAGATTTCATGATAAAATGACTCCTGGAACTTATCAAAGGTTTCATTTAAAAAAAAAAAAAAGCTCACTTCTAAATGTTCTGTCATAAGTGACCATGAAAACATTGAAAGGCCCCTAGGAAACTGTAGCTGGCNATATGGGGTGGGAGATCGGGGGGGGGGTTGGTTCAAAATTGGGAATTCATGTACACCTGAGACGGGGAAAAAAAATACTATGGTAAAAAAAATAAATAAAAATGTAAAAAAAAAGAAAAAAGAAATCCCTCCACTTTTGTAATTGAAGAAAATTAGAAGCTGGCCTCGAGATTGAAGCCCAGAATGGTTACCACTGAGACTATGGTGGTCAAGTCCACATAGGCCCCCTGAGCATAGGGTGCTCCACTTTTTTGGTGTTCATTTTGTAAACATCCATCCATACATACAGTCAGCCCAGTCATCTCCTGGAAATAATGATTCTAGGGCCAATAGAAGGACTCTACCATTTGGAAACCTGCCTCCCCTGGGTCTGTCTCTCTGGGAGGGAACAATTCATTTCTGCATTTGTGCCACTTTCTTCCTTTAAATTATTCAAATTACAGGAGGTTTCTCTACTCTTGTATCCTGAGATGATTCTATTCTGTTCTTCAAAGGCCCTGATCACTTATAGAATAGGAGTTGTTTTTCAAGAATGTTTTCAGGAAAATAAAGTAAAATGCATTTTTAATTCCTCCAGGATTAAGAAAGTTAGATATTAAACTGGATGTCACAAATTGGCAGCTGTGGACAGATTGAGTCCACTGATGTATTTAGTTTGGTTTTCAAGGTTTGTTTATCTAGGATTTGTGTGTGTGTGTGTGTGTGTGTGTGTGTGTATGGGATTGTTTTTAAATTATATTACTTACTAATACTAAAGAAAAATATATAATCCAGCAATTTTCACATGATTCAGTAATCCCAGTTCTGGATTTATATTCAAAGGAAATTAAGACAGGATATCAAAGAAATATCTGTACTCCAATGTTCATTGAACATTAGTCACAATAGCTGAGATATAGGAATCACTTGTGTCCATCAACCCACAAATATTAATAGATAAAGAACATGTCATACATACATCACACACAATTGCATATTATTTGGCCATGAAAAAAGGAAATACTGTCATTTATAACAATATGGATGGACCTCCTTGAGGGAGTTATGCTAAGTGAAATAATCCAGGCAAATAAAGATAAATTCTGCATGATATCATATATATAGAATCTGAAAAAAAAGTTAAACTCATAGAAATGATGAGCAAAAAATTAGAAAAGAGGCTGGGGGATGCAGAAAACAGGGAACTTTGGTAAAAAGTCATAAACTTCTAACTTTAAGAATGGGTCTGAGAATGTGGTGACTATAATTGATAACACTGAATTATGTAATTGAAATTTGCAAAGGGAGTAGAGCGGAAATGTTTCCACCAAAAAGGAAAAAAAGAAATCCATGAGAATATTTGAGGTGATGGATGTGTTAATTAACTAGTTGAGGGAATCCTTTCACAATGTATGCACATGTACCATGATGTACACTTTAAATATTTTATTATTTTATATGTCAATTATACCTCAATAAAGCTGAAATTAACAAAAAACAGAACCAAAGATATTCCTGGCTTCTCATGGAAAACTGGAAGATGTAGAATGTGGAGACTGGGCTGTATTCCTACAGAGTTGGAGCTGAATAGCAGCTATCCTGTTTAGAAAGAACGTGCACTTCACCATTCACAGACACCTTGTCTATACATATCATTCAGTTATATTGCCTGTATAGCCCTCATGGAAATTTTCTTCGAGATGCTTCTTCAAACAAAGAGAACTGGCTCTTATATTCGGGGAGGGAAAAATCATTTTTATCTTTTCTGTTAAGTGCCCACAAAGCAAAAATCAAGGTACATATTAGTAGCTCCCAGTCCCTCCCACCGAAAACAAAAAACCAAATATGAACAAAAACTGACTTTAAAAATGTTTTGCTAATATTGTGGATAAAGAGATGTGATGTATAAAAAGCAACAAAAGAATGGTCCGATAATCCAAGTATGTTGAAAAGCTGCACCTTCCGGTCCAAGAAACCTGTTACAACAGCCTAAAGTTAAGATATGGAAAAAGACATCAATTTCTTTTTCTTGCTGAAAAATCAAAGAACAGCAAGTAAAAATCCCACAAAATGCTAATTTTAATAATAGGGACACATATGTTGCTGCTGCTGCTAAGTCGCTTCATNTTTGCTAATATTGTGGATAAAGAGATGTGATGTATAAAAAGCAACAAAAGAATGGTCCGATAATCCAAGTATGTTGAAAAGCTGCACCTTCCGGTCCAAGAAACCTGTTACAACAGCCTAAAGTTAAGATATGGAAAAAGACATCAATTTCTTTTTCTTGCTGAAAAATCAAAGAACAGCAAGTAAAAATCCCACAAAATGCTAATTTTAATAATAGGGACACATATGTTGCTGCTGCTGCTAAGTCGCTTCATTCATGTCCAACTCTGTGCAACCCCATAGATGGCAGCCCACCAGGCTCCCCCGTCCCTGGGATTCTCCAGGCAAGAACACTGGAGTGGGTTGCCATTTCCTTCTCCAATGCATGAAAATGAAAAGTGAAAGTGAAGTCGCTCAGTAAGTGTCCAACTCTTTGTGACCGCATAGACTTCAGCCTATGAGGCTCCTCTGTCCATGGGGTTTTCCAGGCAAGAGTACTGGAGTGAGTTGTCATTGCCTTCTCCGAGGGACACATATAGGCAGAAGTTATTTTAATTTTTCACTTAATAAAAATGCTGAAGGAAAATCTGTGATGGTTTACTCCTTATTCCTCTTAAGGGGAATCTCAGCACACTTCTCTCATTCATGTGTTTAGTCTGTCATTTCAATTTTTTGTGAATTTATCAATAGGTAAAGAAATAAAAAACACACATTGAAACCGGCCCTTTGTACTGTTTATTCCAAAAAATTAATTTCTGTGCCAGGCATGTTATTTGGTTCTAGAAATTCAGAGATGAATAAAACAAACTGCCTTAAGTTACTTATATGGGTTAGTGAGTAACCCCCATGAAAAAAAATCTTAAAAATTAAAATACTATGGGATATGCAATTCTGTATGTTCTGTAAACTGGGTACTTGTAACCTACCCATCAACTATGCCCAGAAGTCAAGAACAAATAATTTAAAATAACTTGATTCTATAAAAGTAATCTTCTAGCAATGGTAAACTCCAGGGTAGAAAACAGCTCCTCAGTGTGAAGAATCATGCGTAAATTGGGCCAGAAGCAATCACAAATTATAGAGGATTTAACATGAAGTTTAAACTTCTGAGTCTCAGGAGTATCTGGAGTTACAGGATGTTTGTGGGGAGGAGAGCGGGGAGTCAGGGTGCCACAGGAAGAATTTCTGTGTGAGCCTTTCTGATAAATTGCCTTAAAGTAATTTTAGAAGATAAGAGTTATCTGATTCATTTCATTCATTCATATTCCCCAAGTGCCTAGACTAGAGCTAGTACCACTACAGATGCTCAATAGCTATCGAATGAACACATGATTAAAAACAATAGAGAAAATAAAAAGAGAGTGGACCTTGCTGAGTTGAATTAATAATCTGGAAGATCAATTTGATGTACAACCTCATAAGCCAGAGCAAAAAATACCAAGAAATGGGAATCATGATTTAAAAGGCAAGAGGATCACAAAGAGTTGGACATGACTGAGCAACACACACACACACACACAAGATAGCTAGATCCAGTTATTTAGTATGCAAATAGTAACACGTTTAAAAGGAGAAAAAGGAGATGGAGGAGAAGCAGTAGCTCAAAAAACAAAAACAAAAAGAAAAGGAAGAGAAAAAATTCTGAATTGAAGTTTTGTATTTTTAGATCAAATGAGCCTAATAAGCAGACCAAACATCATTTAAGAGAATCTGATAGACCAAATAACGAAAGAATAAGTAAACATATGTAGGAGAGGAAAAGGATTTCATTGACTCTCTTCAGGTTTTTGGCTGGGTCTGAAAATTAAATTGGCAAAGACAGATAAACAGAAGAAACACAGATACATTTATTAAACATAAGTTTCATGTGAGATACGATCCTTCAGAAGGAGATGAAGACCTAAAGAAGCAGAACTGTGTATTTTTGTGCTAGGTTTGATGAAACATGGGAGATCATGACGGAATGTGAGAGATTAGGGAATGTGAAGAAAATGAAGTAAAATTAGGCTTGTTTATGTGGGCTCTTCTTGATGCTCTTGATCTTTGAAGAAAGGGATGTTCCTTTCCTCTGAGTGTAGGGAGGGCATCACACACATGAAGGTTTATGATTGTTTCATGTTGCAGAGGAGAAGGGGTAGGTGGATTGCAAAAGAGTCTGGGTGACCCTCCTGCTTCTGTTGTTTTCTCAAAATCCTCCAGCTTAGGATATTCAATAAGTATATTTGCTGTATTTAAACCTCATCACATATAAAGAATTTGAATATTAAAATTACCAGATTAATCATCCTTATCACAATATCTATTTCTATACATGACAAAAAGAGACGACAGTTTCTTTCCTTATGGCACACTCATAATGTCCCACACTCATGTACTTAAGAACTAACAGAAGGCTTCATGAGATGTTGGTATGGTGGTATGGGGTAAAAGGGACAGACAGGGATTTTTGTCCTCCTGGCTTGGATCTGTCATTCTTATTTATTAGCGCATATAAACCCCACCTCTCTGAGCCCTGGTCTGCTGTGAAAGTGGAATAAGACCTACTTGACAGAAATGTTGCAGGTGGTAATGGGCAAATGCTTTATGCAAGATCTAGCATGATGCCTGGCACACTTTGGCATTTAGCACCGTTATTCCTGCTACTAATTACTGAGAACTGGGATGGTAGAGAACTTAGATAACATGCAAGGAGATTGAATATAGATGCCTTTCCAGACTTCTCCATTTGTTCTATTGAGATAACCTTGAAAAAGAGTTTTACAGAGAGTTAACAATGGAAAGGAGCTGTGAAAGTAAGTGAAGGAGACCTAAGAGAGAAGATTTGAACTCTTTAAATTTGTTAAGAACTATCACTGATGAGACAAACTTTAAAATAAATAAGCTCTTTTACATAGCAATTATTTTAAAATTATCTATTATTGACACATTAGAATGTTTTATAATGTATTAATTCCACATTATTGTCACATTGGTGGCATTAAAAAGATTTAATATTCTTTTCAGTCTGCCAGGAAATGATTTGGGTAATGGGAAAATTTGGGTTGAAGTTCTCTTTAAAGGTATTAAATGTCTTTAAAGAACTTGAAGCTATAATAAATCATTTCATAATTATTTAATGGCTTTAATCTGCTCTTTTTAAAATTGTTGTGTTTTAGTGCAACTCACTGAAGTGACTTCTTGATAATTAGCACAGAGACAAAAGGTAAGATGCCTGAGGGGATCAAAAGATTTCAGGGAGACTGTTGCATCTCAGTCATACTTCCATCCTTGTCCTGAGTCATCTAGCACAATCTACTAATTTTAAGGAAGGCAGGAAAAGCGGAGCAGGATATTAGGAATTCATTGTTTTGCTCCCCCATTTTTAAAAAAAATTTTTTGGCCATAGGGCACAGAGTATGGGATGTTAGTTCCCTGACCACGGATCAAACATGTGCCCGCTGCATTGGAAGCTTGGAGCCTTGCCAGGAAAGTCCCTGTTTTGTTCCGTTTGATACCCCCATGCCGTATGAAGCACATTGTGGGCATTTTAGTGAAACAGTTGCTAAAGAAATGAATAAGTGCAGAAATGAAGAGTAAGCAAATCTAAGAATACTGCATCCAAGGTCATGTTGCAAACACTGAACTCCTTTTCCATCTTTTCCCCATTAGCCAGTGTGGTCCCCTGCCACCTCAATCCTTAGCAGCTTCAGCATGACCTGAAAGATGGTTGGAAATGTAGCATCTCACCCTGCTTCAGATCTACTGAATCAGTACCAGCAGTTCAACAAGATCCACAGGTGAGTCATATGCACCTTAAAGCTGGAGAAGGCCTGGTCTCTCTACAAATCAGTGTCTTTTACTTTTTATATACACTTTAGTTTTTAATTTAATTTTTATCTTTTATAGGGGTATAGTTTATTTACAGTGTTGTGTTGTTTCAGGTGTAGTGTCTTTTAATTGAATTTCCTCTTCCTGATTCTCCTGTCCAGATCAACTGGGTCTCTGAAAATTGTTTAATAACTATTGTTATGCAAACATTCTACCTTGCCACGCAAGTATTTTTCCCCTTGCTCCTTAATTCCAGAACTTTTCCCTGTTCTGTGCTTCCACTGTAGAAAATACAATCAGCATTTCAAACAGATATATCGATATTAACCTAAAGTGGAGAATTATATGGGAATTTCTGTATTTCCTAGAATGGTGTTTCAGGATCACTGAGCAGGCTGTCTTATTAAGAAATTGAGAAGGGTGTCTTCTTTGCCTTGCTAAAAATCATGCCTCCTTTGGGCACACGATTTGTTTATGGCACCCGTCCCAACAGAATGAGTAGACTAGAGTTCCCACCAAAAAATCTGACCAATGAAAGCCATTCAGTTTCAGTATTGCTAAGAAATGCTCCTTTTTAATCATCAGGTGCAGAAAGATAATCTATGAATAAATGCTGAATTTTACATATGATTTGGATAAAATCATATACAGTAATAAAATTGCTTCATTTAGTTATCTGTAAAAATGACACCTTGGGGAATTAAAGAGAAGTTTTGTAAATTGGCAGGCAAGTCTGCTATTACTTCCTCTCACCAGCTCGATTTAATCCTGAACCCACAAAGCAGCTGTCTTTCCTAAGTTTCACCTATTTGGATTTGCCAAATGCCTTTCTTAATCATCCGGTGCTACCAGATGTCAGAATTCCCTGCTGCTATCTCAAGTATTGATAGTCTTTCACTTGTGGTAAATATAGCTTGTGTTGATTCAGTTGGCTTGTTCTCTGAACAGCTGGATGAGAATCAGAGGGGCTTGGGAGAAAGGCTGAACACATATGGAGAGTCCTGAGAGGCTTGGTCACAGCTGGAAGGTGGGGCATCAGGAGTCTGAATACCAACAAAGCTTGCATCCTATGCAAAATTTCCCTGTAAAATGACTCTATTTTTTCCCATTTACAGATACACTGTGTCTGAGCTTGCAACATGATATGGTAGGCTGACACTTATCTTCTGTGTCCTTCATCATAAATCACTACTATAAAAATGTTAATCACAAACCCTTATTTTCTTAACAAGATTTGCCTGGATCATCCTCTGCTCCAGTTTTCAGTACGTGGCTGGTGGGTGATCTGCACTGTTATATGGGGCACCTTTGAAAAATGCAGCTTTAGGGGCTTCTCCCAGATGATCCGAATCAGAATCTAAGTCCTGAGAACAGTGTTTTAAACAAGCTTCCTGAGTAATTCTGAAGTTCCTTAAATCTGAAACAGAGTGCTTAGATTAAGTTCTATACATTAGGATTTATGTCTGTGTTGTTCCCTACACTATATTTAGCACATAAGACAATACATGGAAAGCAATCGTTTCATTTTATTAAGTAAAATATCCAATGAAATCCAAAATATCGACTTCATTTTGCTTTTGAGGATCCTTCTGAATAATGGAAACATAAATACACGATGTTCTTTAAAGCAACAGATAGATAATCATGTATTATAGATATATTTTCAACTTTTTCAAAAGGACTGCCTTGAGTAGCTTGTCTTGTTGCCAATTTTGGCAAATATTTTTCAGTGTACATCACTGGGTAACTTTACAGCTGCTGGCTTTGCTGTCACGTTACAAATGGATAGGACATTAGTCTGCGGTGTCTCCTTTGTTACTAGGAAACCAAAGACACAGATCCCCAAAATGAGAGATGTTTGCTGCACATCCTACAGAGCTAGGCTCTGGCGACAGTCATGAAGGGATATATACGGGAGAATTAGAAGCTTAGACTTTCAGATCAGTGCTTCAGAGAACTCTATAGCTCATTCAGGTCTGCGTTTTCCCAGAAAAAAAAGTTGAAGGAGAGGTACTTATTCTAAGGAAGAAATATTTTTGTCATGATTTTAACCACAATTGACTGACTTTCTCTAAGAAGAGGAACACACTCAATTACAGATTTGTGGTCTACACGACTTATTTATAGTCTGTCTTTCAGGTCTAAAAATGTAAAATACATTTTAAAGAAGTCACTGGTGAAATATCAAAGACAAGGCTAAATAAGAGTAGAGGCTGGTGGGCATCACTGACTAGATATTAATTTGGAACTATTTTGAACTAACATTCTCAAAAATTGTTAAGTAATTGGGGACTTACTTGTGCTAGGTTCTGTTCTATGTAATTTATGAGTATTAATGCATTAAACCCTCGCAACATAGGTATGGCGAATGCTCTGTTTTCATAGGAGGAATATAGGCAGCGAGAAGTTGAATTCCATGCTCAGCTCCTAGTCCTTCGACACAGCCACGTGACCTTGAAGGGACGCCCCAAGTAGTCTGAGTTCAGAGGGCAGAGTTCTGAGTTCTGCTGCTCCAACAAAAGGCAGAAAAGGCAGTCCATTGCCTAATCCCTTGGTAACCAAAACCAAATCCTGCAGCTCTTTGCCTCATCCTCTGAAATGATCTGTTACCCCAGAATGTTTTTTTTTTTTCTTCTTTTGGAAAGGAGACAGAAGCCTTCCACCAAATCCCCCAAGGGTCTTTCATTTTACCTGCGACATGTGGAGGCAGCTTCTGGTTAAGTATAGCTTTCCTTGTTTCCTAAAATTGCCTGTGATGCTTCCAAGAGTTTTACAGAGTAGTCCTCTATGCTAAACTAGAAAACTGCCCAGGTCCTCAGTAAAAAACCATTTAAACCCAATAGCCCTCAGAGAACCCACTCCAGTGTTCTTGCCTGGAGAATCCCAGGGGCGGGGGAGCCTGGCTACCCTCTATGGGGTCGCACAGAGTCGGACACGACTAAAGCAACTTAGCAGCAGCAGCAGCAGCCGCCGCCACCCTCAGAGTGAAGCCAAACTTGAGACATTTTGATGCCAAAGCTTACTTCTAACAGGTAACAAGATATAGTGAACTGGGAGACTTTCCTGGTGGTGCAGTGGCTAAGGCTCCGTGCTCCCAATGCAGGGGACTCTGGTTCTATATCTGGTCAGGGAACTAGATCCCAAATGCCTCGACTAAAAGATCTGTGTGCTGCAGCCAAGACCTGGCACAGCTGAATATAAATAAGAGTACTTTTTTTTTTTTTTTAAAAGAAATACTAAATTCAGCTCTTGTTCTCCTTTCCCCTCCTGCCACTTGAAACGACAGGAGAATTTTGGGTTGATGTGGCTGCAGACCATTAACATGATAGTATTATTTTTCCTAATTATTAGCCTACTCTTTTAAGGGTTCACTAACCAAATGAAGTAGGATCCCTGAGTTGACATCCTTAGAAAATATGGCAAGAAGAATATGGACAAGCAGAGAAGTCTTCCACTGGCCCTCTTGCACACAAATCTGAGGTTTTGAGGTGTAGTGATTTCACAGCATGCAAGTGACAGACATACTCTCAGTCTGATGGGTTTGAAAGACCTCTATTGGCTCTAGTTCCAAACACGATTTTCAGCATTAACGTATATGTTGCTGACATTTCCCATCCTCCCTGAGATGTATCTGAAAAAATTCAATTTTACTAAGAAGAATGTTTGGTTTTCTGGGAGAACACAGTTACACACACACTAGAGAGCTGTATTAAAATACTAAATACACACTGTAAGTTTCAATCAGGTGAGAATTGCTGTACTTTAGCATCTGCATACAATTTATGTAATACAGTTTTAGTTGTAAACACTGAATGCATAAAAGTAAGAAGTTATGAAAGGGTAAATGATCATTGTTTAAAATGATTACTTTAAAACATCAGGTACTTCTCAACTGAACTGATCCAGAAGCATGAAGGAGCAGTATTTGGTATGTTAAGGTCAAAGTTGTATCACTAATAACATTTAATAATGTTTACATTCCATATAATGTGAAAGTCTGAAAAGAAGTACCTAAAATATATATGCATTAAGTGATCTATGACATTAAACTATTATAATGTGATATATTACGAATTGTTATTTCACAACTGGCAACTGTTTTTTCCTTTTTTTTTTTTTTTTGCTGTGAGAAATACACCCTGTAAGGTAGAGCTCCTAAATCTTGCCAGCATATGGTTGAGAGTAGCACTAATATGCTTTAATAATGAACTCATGCGGTTTTATGTGAGGAAACCGAGGCAAGTCTGATTTCCACATTTGTGTGTATGAATGTGTACATGTATATGTATGTCAGAAGTTCTGCAAAAGTAATTTTAATAACCAACATATCTTAATATTTTGGTAATTACCAATATGTTAAATTATGGTATATGGCATATTTGAAATATGTAAAAATACAAATTAACCCTTGAACAACATGGGGGCATTAATCCATGTATAATTTATAATTGTCCTCTGTGGTTCACTCACATCTACAAGTTGAATCGAGGGTCCGTGTAATACTATAATATTTACTATTGAAAAATATCTTTCTGTAGGTCAGGAAGCAACAGTTAGAACTGGACATGGAACAACAGACTGGTTCAAATAGAAAAAGGAGTACATCAAGGCTATATATTGTCACCCTGCATATTTAACTTATATGCAGAATACATCATGAGNTCATTGGATGGACTGATGCTAAAGCTGAAACTCCAATGTTTGCCCACCTCGTGCAAAGAGTTGACTCATTGGAAAAGACTCTGATGCTGGGAGGGATTGGGGGCAGGAGGAGAAGGGGATGACAGAGGATGAGATGGCTGGATGGCATCACTAACTCGATCGACATGAGTCTGAGTGTACTCTGGGAGTTGGTGAGATGGACAGGGAGGCCTGGCATGCTGCCTGCCATTCATGGGGTTGCAAAGAGTCGGACAAGACTGAGTGACTGAATTGAACTGAACTGATATGGTAATAGAAATAATGTATAAAATATATGCATACTTTTCTCTATTTGTGTGAGGATTATACTAGTGATTTTCTCTTCTTTCTCTTTCTCTGAAATATTAAAAAAGTTCAAATTATAGGAGTTATAATAATGTACTCCTGTACAGCTCTATAAGAAAGACAAATGATAACAATGTATTCATATGGCAGAAATTTGTTGATATCAATAACTTTCAGGCCAAATTAGAAAGCTACCATTGATTCAACCCAGTATCTGTCAGCCTAAATTGATATTCAAAATTACTTGCATGGTATAGTTACTGCTGTGAACCAAATGGATTAATTTGTGCTTAGTTAGTTAGTTCAGTCACTCAGTCGTGTGTGACTCTTTGTGACCCCATGAATCGCAGCACGCCAGGCCTCCCTGTCCATCGCCTACTCCTGGAATTCACTCAAACTAACGTCCACAGAGTCAGTGATGCCATCCAGCCATCTCATCCTCTGTTGTCCCCTTCTCCTCCTGCCCTCAATCCCTCCCAGCATCAGAGTCTTTTCCAATGAGTCAACTTTTCACATGAGGTGACCAAAGTACTGGAGTTTCAGCTTTAGCATCATTCCTTCCAAAGAAATCCCAGGGCTGATCTCCTTCAGAATAGACTGGTTGGATCTCCTTGCAGTCCAAGGGACTCTCAACAGTCTTCTCCAACACCACAGTTCAACAGCATCAATTCTTCAGTGCTCAGCCTTCTTCACAGTCCAACTCTTGCATCCATACATGACTACTGGAAAAACCATAGCCTTGACTAGACAGACCTTAGTCAGCAAAGTAATGTCTCTGCTTTTGAATATGCTATCTAGGTTGGTCATAATTTTTCTTCCAAGGAGTAAGTATCTTTTAATTTCATGGGTGCAGTCACCATCTGCAGTGATTTTAGCCCCCCAAAATAAAGTCTGACACTGTTTCCACTGTTTCCCCATCTCTTTCCCATGAAGTGATGGGACCAGATGCCGTGATCTTCGTTTTCTGAATGTTGAGCTCTAAGCCAACTTTTTCACTCTCCTCTTTTCCCATGGTTTAAATATATTCTGGGGCTTCCCTTGTGGCTCAGACAGTAAAGTGTCTGCCTACAATGTGGGAGACCTGGGTTTGATCCCTGGGTCTGGAAGTTGCCCTGGTAAAGGAAATGGCAACCTACTCCAGTATTCATGCCTGGAAAATCCCATGGACAGAGGAGCCTGGTAGGCCACAGTCCATGGGGTCACTAAGAGTCGGACACGAATGAGCAACTTCACTTCAAATATATTCTATTTTTACTCTATTTCTTGGAAAATTGGTAATTTATATACAATAATTCTTACATAATGAGACTATTCAATCGTCCGGTTTCCTATCATTCTGGATAAACGGGCAACGGCTATAACTTTGTTTCCATCATACCATTTGTGATGACGTCATACTCCAATTTTGAAGATAATTTTATTTATCACTCCGGAATTAGCCAATGCCTGGAAAGGTTACATCTGTAAAGTAAACATACAACACTATGGAGCCAAGTGGAGTCCACATGATTTGTTTACATTTAACATTGATTTTTTAAAAACCTCATTTCCCTGTTTTGTTACAGATGGCCGTGGAAAAAACAATAGAATCTCTGAATGAAAAAAATCCCCAGATTACTATGCTGTAAAAACGGGTCCTTGACATTTTTCCTGTTCGTCTAGGGAGATGGTGACATCTACTTTGTTATCTTTGCCTCTGGTGGTGGGAGTGCAGGTCATTCATGTCTTGGTGCTTGGATGTTTCTTCAAACACAGAATGGTGGCAGATAAAAGGGAGGGACATGTGGCATTGGCGTGGACAGCAGCTGTCAACGGGGGGAGTGATTATACTATTTACACATGTTAGTGACTATAGACTATTTTCCTTCATGTTCTAATTTTGATAACTTTATGCAAATAGCAAGGAATCATTAGTATTTTCCTTTTGTTCCCAACAAATGTTTGTGATACTGCTGTGAGGACAATGCTGCTTTTTGACTTACCTTGTTACATTTGGATGATACTAAAGGAAAATATTGACCATTGGTCAAACATTTTATTACTTACCTTGGTACATTGATACTTTTACAAGCTTACCTCAGATAGTAAAGTATGAGCAAGTTTAGTCTTTCAAGAAATGTCTCTGGAGTTTTATTTCATAATCTTGAAATCATTTGTCGGTTGAGTTCATTAAGTCATACTTGACTTAAATGGCCTGTAATTAAAAAAAAAACTTTAATATGTTCTACTTATTGGTTGGACCTTTGTTTGGTCTTTTATGCAAGGCTAGAAAAGATTTTCCCATTAGTCCTAAAAAATATAAAGATTTAAATTAGGATTTCACAAAATATCAGATGCATTGTCACCTTTTAATAGACTCTAAATGTGGCACATAGGAGATGTTCTTTTATCAGTTACTACGAGATATGAAGTTGGATATTGGCTTATCAATACATTTTCTTATTAAAGCTGTGTTTTATATATTTATACACACGATGTGTTCTTACAAGTGTTTCCTGATATCAGAGAGCAAGCATTTTAATTTACCAAGTGAAATGTTGAAGTGAGTGAATCCTTCTAGACCAGACTTCACTTCCCAGTTACACTAGGAGTGACTTGAGTTGCAAAAGCTACATTTTAAAGTGTTGAAATATGATGCCTAGAAGCAGGGATCACTGATGGACTTTATGAGGCTTATTCAGTATCTCTTAAGAGGCACTTACCCTGGGAAGTAGTTAATAGCACAGGCTGTCATATCCAACTGCCTGTTCATCAGGAATTCCTCTTGGCTCCATCTATAAAATATATCCAGAATCTGACATCGTTTACCATTTCTGCTGGCACTCTTCCGGGACACCATCACCTCTCACTTGGATTGTTGCCATAATCTGCTAACTGATTACCCTGTTTCTATACTGCTCCCTGTAGGTTCATTCTTAATATGGCAGCAAGAGTAATCCCTTGAAAACATGTTAGGCAAAGTCATTCCTTTGTTTAAATCTTTCACTGACAGCCCACATCACCCTGAATGAAGGCTCAAATCATTACTACAGCCTTCACGGTTCTACATGACTTGTTCTCTCTCCTCATCACCTCTTTGACCTCCTGTCCCATGAACTCTGTCTCTCCGTCCTTGTACTCCTTCTTCTCCAGCCCCACTGACCTTCTCACTCTTCCTGCCTCATAGCTGTTTCCTCTACCCCAGATCTCTCCATCACCTACTCTCTCACTTCTATCCATTCTTTGTGCAATGCTTCAAATGTTATATTCTCACTGAGACTGTCCTTGACCTCCCTGTCTTATCCCACTCTTAATCTCTTCAACCTATTTTTTTCTCCATAGCACTTATTGTGTTGACCAAAAGTTCATTTGGGTTTTTCTATAGTTTCTTACAGATGTTAAGATGTTACAGAAAAACCTGAATGAAAGTTTTGGCCAACCCAGTATTATTTTTAATATCTTCCTTTATTTCTCTTCCGTTAGAATATGAACTTCATGAAGAAAAGGATTTTGACTCTTTTGTTCACTGAGCTACCTACCCTCAGGAACTAGTACATTACAGATGTTCAATAGATGTTTGTTGAATGAATGAATGAATGACTATTTTATGACAGTGGCAGAAATGAGTGCTTGGATCACTATGATATGTGCTACCACCTTCTGTTGAAATGTGTTAGGATCTTTGCAGTGGAGGGGGCATCAATAAATAGCTCCCCCTGCTTGGTTTAGGTCTAAAGCAATGGATAAATAAAGCTTAATTTCAGGGGAAAGATGGCAAAAATATCACCTTATTATTGAAAGGACAGTGAAAGAACATGCATATATCTGTAGGCAATATGTCAGTTACCTAATACTGAATCCCCCAATTAGATGTATATGTATGTATGTATGTATATATATATATATATAGAGAGAGAGAGAGATAGAGAGAGAGAGAGAGAGAGAGAGAGAGCACTACAAAGCAATATTGGACCATGGAAAATCTCTCCCAACAAGAGCAGAAGAAGTTCATAGAGAAGTGGAAAAGAATTCCCACTCCTCAGAACAAGGAGAGAGAAGGAGCTGGGCCATTCATCCAGTTTCTTTCTCCAAATTAAAAAATAGCATGTTTTCCTTCTTGGAGGTGGGTATGAGATGGAGCAGTTGAAGTGAATATAGAAGAATGTGTGGTGAGAGTATGGAGAGAGGCTAGAAGTGTTACTCTAATAAATATATCTTCATCCAGAAGAAAACATCAGGTATAGAAAAGAAGAATTTTCCCTGAATGATACCTATATTGTTTCTCTCTTGAAATTGTTTTTGGCTAAAAGTAATAGATTTAAGATATTTGGAATGTTATTGTTGCTTTCAGAAAACTCACGGAGATAGAAAAAAGTCAGTCAATATGCTTGGAATGGAAAGAACTGTTCAAAATATAAAACTGGGATCTAACCCATCAAATGTCAAAGAAAAGTTAGGAGACGGCTGTGCTATTAAAATAAGGATCCTTCAATAGCACCACAATTCTAGTAATATTGCCCGTGTTTTCAAATCACAGACCATTCCTTTAGGTTTTTCTTCAAGGTAATGAGAGGCACATCATAAAGAAAACATAGATATATACGGGTGTTTATTATGCCCCAAACACAGGAAATATAATAGTGCACAAAATAACTATAATTCTTACTCTTATATGGGGAAGGAGTATAAGTAGATATCAAGTGAAAATAAAATTATCAATAGTACCAGACAGGTATGCATATTGAAGTTAAAAGGGAGAAATAATCAATGTTTACAGATTGTTCCTCATGTCACAGGCACAGTAGCAAGTACAAGGTGTATAAAAATAAAAAACAGTCTTGCCCTGAACAAATAGAAAATTTGAAATGGAAGGGAGAAATAGGCAGAAAGTTAAAATAAACTTTTAAATATACTATATGTTGGGCTATACATGGACCTTTAGTGACCCAGAGAAAGAAAACAAAGAAAGCTTCTTAGAGAGGCGAGTTTAAGCAATTGTATAGAAATATCAGATGAAAAAAGAAAGTGAATTGAAAGATAGATTTGTGATGCTCACTCAAAATATAAAGATAAAGAGATGAAAACATGGAGATAGTTAAGAGATAGGATAATATGATTAATTTCCACGTATGCGTAATTAGAGTAAAAGGAGGAGAGAATAGAAAGGATGAAGGGAAAGATGAAAGCGCAGACTTTTCCAGGAAAAGGTGATTGGTGCCCTCAGATTTTAAAGAGTCATATTTATAATCAGTTAAGCTAAAAAGAGAATGAAATAAAGCCATGTTAAGACACACAAAGACCCGATGTTTGTCACCCGCAGACTTCTGAAGAATGTACTCTCAACGATGAAGTTCAACACAGAAGAAAAGAGTGGTTGCAAAAATCAATGGTAACAAAGGGAGCAAGGACAAGCCAGCAAGTTGGTGTGTGAAGATCTGTGGGAAGAGAGGAGTGGAGAGAGACCCAGGGGAGAGGTAAGCAGAGGCCTGTGATGGGCTACTCTTTTCTTTACTATGGGTCTGGGCTTTATCTGAAGGTTCAGAGAATGATGGAATGGTCTTAGCAAGGTAGTGACATGGTTAGATATGCCTTAGTAAGATCCCTGGCAGGAGGGTTGAGAATGTTGGAAGGAAAGAAGGCCAATGTCGTGAGGCCAGTTAGAGGTTGTAGGTGTAATTTAGATGAGAAGAAAAGAGGAACTGAGTGAAGATGAGACAAGGAGGAAGACAAGCAGTTTCTGGAACTATTAAAGAGATAGAACCTCAGGACTCAGTAATGATGCTATTGGGAGAAAGATAGGAAGCATCAAGGATATAACTGTCTTGTTACAGCCATTTCAGTTGAGTGCAACTGTATTGGAGGAGACATGGGAGGTGACAGTGGGAGCACAGATAACATGAGAGTTCTTACATAATAGTAAGAACTCATCAATGAATGGGTGATGAGACTTAGGGCTTAGTTCTAAGCTTAGAAGAGTCACTAGAGGAAGGCCAGAGTGAAGGAAGATTTTAGGATGGAGCCTTATTAGCAAGTTTACAAGGTAGTGAGTGGAGACCAAAGAAGAAAGCAAGTGTTGAAGGTTGAACGAGGATAAGAGATACCTGGTAGAATAAGGGCCTGGGGAGGCAGGAGGTAGAATGTTATATACAAGGAAGGATAGGGAAAGAGGCAGATGTAAGAAGCTCACTACTCTCTCCTCTGAAAGTAGCATCAGAACAATGATGAATGGATTAGTGATTCAGTGTGTGAAAATATGGGTAAATAGTGGACACATTCAGGCAGGTCCTAATTGTTAAGTCACTTCGGTCGTGTCCGACTCTGTGCGACCCTATAGACGGCAGCCCACCAGGCTCCCCCGTCCCTGGGATTCTCCAGGCAAGAACACTAGAGTGGGTTGCTATTTCCTTCTGCAGTGCATGAAAGAGAAAGGTGAAAGTGAAGTCGCTCAGTCATGTCTGACTTAGTGACCCCATGGACAGCAGCCTACCAGGCTCCTCCATCCATGGGATATTCCAGGTAAGAATACTGGAGTGGGGTGCCATTGCCTTCTCCGAGGCAGGTCCTAAACAGCGTAACTAACAAAAATAAGCATTTTTTTTCAAGATAGGTGCAGTAGACCTCTAGTGGTCACAAAGAATATGCAGAAATCTAGTGGCCGAGAACAAAATTATTCCAATTTTATTCCAAAACGTCTAGGGAAAATTTATTTACAAAAGAACAAACAGATAAAAACATTGCTCTACAACACTGTAGGTCCTATTGTATGTAATCTTTATTGTGTTCAGTTTCTTATCAATATGGTTTAATGGCATATGCTTTATGAATTCACTTTTATAATTAACTACTAAGAGTGAATGGCTTATGGAAATGGAACTAGTAATCTTTTAATTATGATTAAGACTTTAAAAATAAACCTGCAGGAATTGACTGATTACTTATGTGCAGAATTTCATGTACAAATGAGATAAGATAAAAGTATTTATTCATTTTCAAATAGAGAAAACGAGAGAGAGACAAATATAAACAAATGAGTTCTTGATTGCCTAAGTCACAGATAGGACAAAAAGAGTGAATTTTAAAACAACAGTAGAAACAAGGTTTTTAAAAAATTGAATAAAAATATAAAACTATAAAAAGAAGAATAGAAAACTATTTAAATCCTTAGTTTTCATAATGATATCCTATTGTCAGATTACTTTGAGTAAGCTCAGGGAAAAATTGCTTGTTGATGTAAACTGTGATTCTTTTAGGAGCCTGAGTGTTTTCTTTTTACTTTTGTAAGCATAGTTGATTTACAATGTTTTGTTAATTTCTGCTGTACAGCTAAGTGAATGTTTTCCAAAGGAGATCGAATTGAGTGTATTCTCAAGTTAGGCACAATCAAATAAGATGTTTCGCACCTACTCCAAGTTAATTAAGCTGCAAAAGATTCCAGTTTGTGAATCAGGGAAGTAGTTTAGATGCCTTCTTAGGTGTACTTTAGCTTTTCCATTGCAATACTTTTAATCAACAATATACAGTGTCTTGGGTAAATGAAAACTATTTAAGAGTAGAATTATTTGGGGGAATTGTAAACAACTGGTAAGTGGTAGTGTGAGAGAGTAAGAAAGTATTGGATATGAGAGTATAGATGGGTAAACTTGTCTAATCCACCTTTGCAGAACATACAGACCTAAGTTAGCAGAATTGAAAGCCTCTTAGTTCTTTGGAATTTCTTGTTTGGTACGTTCAGTTCATACCACTGTACTTGAGAATAACATTAATGATGTTATAATTATCTTCACACTACTTAAAGGTACTATATACAGTTGTTGGCATTCTTTACTGACTGTAAACTGCCTGAGATTTAGTCATCAGGCATCATCGTCTATTTACATGTTTTGAATTTGACAGGAATAGAAGCAGTAATCTGGAAGCAAGTAAAAATAATTTCCAAGCAATACACCGACAGTTATAATNTGTTATAATTATCTTCACACTACTTAAAGGTACTATATACAGTTGTTGGCATTCTTTACTGACTGTAAACTGCCTGAGATTTAGTCATCAGGCATCACCGTCTATTTACATGTTTTGAATTTGACAGGAATAGAAGCAGTAATCTGGAAGCAAGTAAAAATAATTTCCAAGCAATACACCGACAGTTATAATAAAAGTATCTCTTAAACATACAGCCGTTCACCAGACTTTTTTTTTTGGATATGACTCTATTTTAATCCTTGCAGTATTCTTAGGAAATAACAATGATTTCTGTTAGATTTATTTCTTCTGCCTAGCTTTCTGCTACAAAAGAAAAGATGATTCTTTCCTGTTCTAAAAATGTTTAAATAACAAAAAAATTAAAAAGTTAAAATGTGCATTAAGAAAATTCAGCCAATGATCTTTAATTTCTGATAAAGCAAAACCATAATTTTAGGCATGCAGTTCTTTTCCTGATCATTTGTGAGACTCTGGTTTAACAAAAACCTTAACTTTAGTAGAATGAGGGGCTCAGCGCTACCTTCACCTCATGTAGAAAGGGCTGCTTTGCTGCCCCAGATGAGCAGGAAAGGATGCTGCAAGTCAGACGGTCTGTGTGGCTGTTGGCTTCTGTCCAGAACATTGGAGGAGTGTAGTGTCAGTAGGCTCAAAGTCCAATCTAAAATCTACCCCAAATAGCTGTGGAGTCTTGACTAAGTCCCCATCTTGCTTTCAGTTCACTTCAGTTGCTCAGTCGTATCTGACTCTTTGCGGCCCCATGAATCGCAGCACGCCAGGCCTCCCTGTCCATCACCAATTCCTGGAGTTTACCGAAACTCATGTCCATCGAGTCAGTGATACCATCCAGCCATCTCAACCTCTGTCGTCCCCTTCTCCTGCCCTTAGTCCCTCCCAGCATCAGTCTCTAATCCTGGTTCATAGATCCAGGCCCCAAGTAGCCTGCTTTATGTTTAAACCTCGACAAGTAACCTGTTGACAAAGATTTCCAGTGTATCTACCCCAAAGTCCACAGGATAGGAATGAATCACCCACAGAGCATGTTTTGCAAGCCTGATGTGCTAGATGATTTCTGTCTCCTGCAGCCCTTTGGACTCTGATGAGTACAGGTAACCTTTGCCCTTCCTCAAGGCACAGGTCAGCAGCCTCTGACTTCAGATTCCTCTAGATCAGAGTCTCAAGTTTCTTTCTTTTCTTTTTTTTTCTTTTTAATTTATTTATTTGTTGATTGAAGGATAATTGCTTTGCAGGATTTTGTTGTTTTCTGTCAAACCTCAACATGAATCAGCCATAGGTAAACATATATCCCCTCCCTTTTGAAACTCCCTCCCATCTCCCTCCCCATCCCACCCCACTAGGCTGGTACAGAGCCCCTGTTTGAGTTCCCTGAGACATACAGGAAGTTCCCATTGGCTATCTATTTTACATATGGTAATGTAAATTTCCATGTTACTCTCTCCATACAGCTCACCCTCTCCTCCACTCTGCCTGTATCTGTAAGTCTTTTCTCTATGTCAGTTTCTCCATTGCTGCCCTAAAAATAAATCCTTTGGTACCATCTTTCTATATTTCATATATATGCATTAGTATACGGTATTTATCTTTCTCTTTCTGATGTACTTCACTCTGTATAATAGGCTCTAGGTTCATCCACCTCATTAGAATTGAATCAAATGCATTCCTTGTTATGGCTGCTGCTGCTAAGTCGCTTCAGTCGTGTCCGACTCTGTGCGATCCCATGGATGGCAGCCTACAAGGCTCCTCTGTCCCTTGTTGTACCCATGCGTTCTGGGAAACAAACTCACTCAGAAGGACAATGCAGGTAGTGGAGGCACTTTATTACACCAGCAGGCCCAAGGCAGAGTCTCCTCTTAGTCAAGGACCCCAACCAGTTTTTGTGAAAACCTTATATACCCTAAGTGTACTTGCTCAAACCCACCTCCCCAGATTCCTTGAAACTAGTCTGGACAAGGTATAAGTGAGATACGATCAAAGTTAGCCCACGATTCATGTGTCACAAGACTAGATAAACAGTGGACATTTATCAATAGGACTATGGTCATATCCTGATAAACTTAATGGAATTTACGACTTTGTTCTGTTACAGAGATAATTAGTATATTCTTTTAGGCA
>SJYA01000893.1:0-38276 GCA_006410615.1 Neotragus moschatus | reverse complement strand
CGGGGGCAGGGTGGGGGTGGGGGGGCGGTAGTGGAGGGGGGGAGTGGTCTGTTTTCCCAGTGGTATGCCACTTCTGTAGACACCGGGCACAATGTTCAGAGTCCATTGGGAGGGTGACCATGCGTGTAGCCTAATGTTCTCAGCTTGGCCTAAGATGGAGTCTAGCTCTGTTTCCTCCTTCACCTGGGATTCTCCAGGCAAGAGCAATGGAGTGGGTTGCCATTTCCTTCTCCAGTGCATGAAAGTGAAAAGTGGAAGTGAAGTCATTCAGTCGTGTCCGACTCTTCGAGACCCCATGGACTGCCTCCAACCAGTCTCCTCCATCCATGGGATTTTCCAGGCAAGAGTATTGGAGTGGGTCACCACTGCTTTCTCCTTTTATGGCTGAGTAATATTCCATTGTGTATATGTACCACAACTTCTTTATCCATTCATCTGTTGCATTCATCTGTCTATGGACATCTAGGTTGCTTCCATATTCAGCTATTGGAAATAGTCCTGCAATGAACATTGGGGTACATGTGTCTTTTTCAATTTTGGTTTCCTCAGAGTATATGCCTAGGAGTGGGATTACTGGGTCATAGAGTGGTTTAAANTTTGTTTTACCTGAGGTTGTCACTTTGGCCCTCGGACCTTTGTTCTATTTTCACAGGTTTTTTCCTTCTTTGTTTTTTAGCCACCACCATTCTGGACTTCTTTTCCTATTCTAACTACCTAATATATACATGGTGACAGATGGTAACTAGACTAATCATGTTGATCATGTTGAAATGTACAGAATTATTGAATTGCTATGTTGTGTAACAAGAGTGAACACAGCATTGTCAGTAAAATATGCCTCAATAACAGGCAAGTGGACTCAGAAAAAGGCCAAATTTGTGGTTACCAGAGGTGGGGGTAGTGGGGTAAAGGGGAATTGGATGAAGGCATAATAAAAATAGAATCATTTTGGATTCCCATAATGTATATTGTCCTGGATATTCCCATGCATGGACTAGGCTTCAATTGTTTCAGGGTGATAGCAGACAGCACCTGACACAGAATTCATTGCTCAACTTTGAATGTTGCATTAGACATTTTTTTAACACCTGGTAAAATAATTGTCTTGAATATCAGAGTTTTAAAAGAAAGAAAATTAATTCTTGGAATTCAGACACTTTTCGCACATCGAGATATCTACCTATGACTTGGGTCATAGTGGCAGGGGAAACACACTCACTGAAACCACTCACCTTGGCCAGGCACAATAGTAAACCATTTGTGTGAGTTATTTTATGACAGAAGGACTAGTACGGAACACAGAAAAAGCCACGATCAAGAGTTCAGGAACGGTCAAAAGGAGATGCCATGTGTTCTACGACCTCCCAAAATCCTTCTCTCTGGCATCCATTCCTCCATCAATGCGTGTAGCACCAGGAAATCCCTTGAGTCAGAATGATTGGCCAGAGACAACCTGGAAACTAATCTCAAATGGAAATCAAGCACTACTAAAAAGGGACATGGATTCTGGAGACAAACAGAAATGCCCACTTTAGCCTACTCCTCAGGCTTCTCAATAGCTGGACACACACTTCTTTAAACACATGGCTTAAAACATGCTCGAGTTTACATAGAACAAGCAGACACCACACAAATAGCCCTGAAAAGCACATACGTCATCTCAGAAAATGCAATCCAAAGATTAAGTTACTGAATTCAGATTCTAAGAGCTCTGATAAAAATAAAAATCATGTATAATCACACAGCTTAAGGTCTACATTAACATGCTTTGTATTTGACTGACTGCAATCCCAGTGAGTCTGGTGTTTGGAAGACAAAGTAGCAAATAACTTTTCTGAAGTTGCCCTTGCAGGGATCTCAGTTGATCACTCAACTATGATCATTAGACTGTTTATTCTTCAAAGGCTTGCTTTAAAACTTTTCTTTCACTGTGTCCACTAACCCTAAACTGTTACATAATAAACTTGGCCCAATCTTCACCTGCCTGTCATACAGAAATATCCCCAGATATAGTAAATCAGAACAAAACCCTAATCTTTGACCTTGTTATTCTGAAATGCTACTAGTGTCCCATCAGTGGTTTCCTTTACAGTGGTAAGCAATAAACTTAACTTTGTTTTAGCAGCAAGTTATTTTGAGGAGCTCTTCAGAGAGGGAGTTGTTGCCCCTGGGTGAGGTACATTCCTTTTCTTGGGTCCAAATATAGTTTCTCATGATTCAGTAATTTATGGCTAAATAGACAGTTATCTATATGGTGCACATGTAAGAATAGAGTGGTGCAGAAGGAAAAGAGTGACTAAAGTGAAAACTTCCATTTGGAAAAGAGGAAACATCACATAGGGATGACTGGTCCGAACATCCATGGTATGGACTCTTTGACCTGCGAGTTCTTCAGTTTGCCAATCTGCTTACCTCTGGCTTGCTTATGATGTTTCTGGATGTTTCTTTTCTACAGTCCTTCACCACTGTCTCTGAGAAGGGCATTGGGTTTGTTATCCCTTTCCCTTTGCTGCTTAGAGACTTACTTCCTATTGGTTAAGAAGCTTAGAGATTATATTCAGGACCTAAGAAATCCCAGGTGTGGAGCTTATTTGGCAGTAAAGTTCATTAAATGTATAGAGGCTTCCAGGAAGTTTTATAGGCCAACAGCCAAAGACAAAGATCTTGATGCTGATGTTTATTTCTAGCTACCAGAGTTTTTGTGTTAACGAGCCTCCGTTTCTCTGCTTTGCTCATTTATCAAGCGGTGTGGTTCTTAAAGTGGTTCCTAGGTCAGCAACAACATCACCCAAGGAGTGGTTAGAGACACAATTTCTTCGGTCCAGACCTACTCAGAAACTCTGAGGGTAGGACCCAGAAATCTGGTGGAAAAGGCACCAGAAGTAAGATAAAGTTTGAGGCAACAGTTTTAGTGACGCTGTTTGGGGGCAATTTGAAACAATCAGCTGGGAGATAAACATGCCATTAAAATGCTCTCTTTCTGCAGGCTTCATGTGAGGGCTTCTTCTCAAGGGGAGGAAAGAGCCTTTTTCTTTCTNATCTGGTGGAAAAGGCACCAGAAGTAAGATAAAGTTTGAGGCAACAGTTTTAGTGACGCTGTTTGGGGGCAATTTGAAACAATCAGCTGGGAGATAAACATGCCATTAAAATGCTCTCTTTCTGCAGGCTTCATGTGAGGGCTTCTTCTCAAGGGGAGGAAAGAGCCTTTTTCTTTCTTATTAGTAGGAGCTAATTATTAATACTGGAGGCCTGGATGGGGAACAGGAAGCAACAGCATTTTCCTGAGTCACAAATATAACTGCTCTTCCAATCTTTCTGGATTCCAGGTATTAGACTCTCTGGCAACTGAACAGGCATCAGTTATAGTGTTTCGCTAGTCAAGGTCTTATTTTCACCCTTCTGCTTTCCAATGGCAGTATCAAAACTATTGTACCTCTTTCATGTAGGGATTTATTGAAGGCCATTAAGTATAGTCAATACACTCTAACATCCTTATTTTTTCTCCATAGTTCCTTCATGCAAAAGCTTCAATACACACATGATCTGGTTCTCCAGGGTACAAATGGACAAAAATGATTATTTCCATTACCATATATTAATAACTAGAATCTTCCAGCCACTGAATAGATGTGTCCCACTGACCTCTACCCAATCTCCTTGGCTCTGCTAAGACCACATTTTAGAGTCTCTTAATGTTAACCTGACTTCTGGTCCTAATTTCTGTTTCAAGGATCTGAGTTATAAGCAACAGAAACCAAGTATGGCTGCCTTACATGGAAAAAAAAAATGTGGAGAGAGAGAAGATTTATTGAAATAAATGTTACCACCCCCGTTCCCCTAGTTTCACCTGGAAGCTGGGGGAAGAGAGAAGGGAATGGCCAGGATACAAGGATGAAGATGAATCAGTGGGAAGAACACCCACTGCAGGATGGGTCAGGTCAAAGTGTCACCACCAGCAATGTGACACTAAGTCATGGCTGCTGAGATNATGTGGAGAGAGAGAAGATTTATTGAAATAAATGTTACCACCCCCGTTCCCCTAGTTTCACCTGGAAGCTGGGGGAAGAGAGAAGGGAATGGCCAGGATACAAGGATGAAGATGAATCAGTGGGAAGAACACCCACTGCAGGATGGGTCAGGTCAAAGTGTCACCACCAGCAATGTGACACTAAGTCATGGCTGCTGAGATGTCCTGACATCTGCCTATAGGAACATATTCTAACGTCAGACACCTAAAATCTAAGTGCCAGGGTGAGCTGGGGTTGAACTAACTGGCTCAATTTAGCTTATGTGCTGATCAATCCCTGACCAATAGGAGAAGATAAAAGAGGATCTGGGCCCTTTCATTTTTCATAATGAGTGGTGAACACACCAGAGATCATAAGATGATAATAATACTAAGAAGGAGAATGAAAGCTAGGGGATAGGGGTGAAAATAATAAGTTGCCTCTGGGGGCTGAAGTGGGGCTTATAGCACTACCCCAGAGTTTGTGTGAGAGTTAAATGACTTTATAAAATACTTAGAACAGGAACTGGCACATAATAAGCACTGGACAAAGTCCCTGCTTTCTGTTTTATGCTTTTTTTCCCAAGGCACCATTAGTGCCTTGACCATATGTAAAAGTTTTAAAAAATGACTCCATCCCACCTCACTTGCCCCCAAAAAGTAGAGAAAGTAAAGAAAAAAAGGTAAAAATATTTATATCCTGCCTTTCCACTGAGTAATGTAACATTAGTGGTATACTTAGCTAATAAATATTGTCTACAATTAAAAATGTTTTTCAGTATCAGGATTGCATATTCATAGTTCTATTGTGATAGCTTCACATGGAGGCCTGATATAATCATCACTGGTTAATATAAAATATCAGCAATCAGGAAGAGAAAGTGATCAGAAAACTTTTCTGGCTTTTATTTATGCAGAATAAAATCTGTAAATGCTATCATATTAAAGAACTATTTCTTAAAATGATTTTCTGGGTGAGGTTTTTTCAGTATAAAATATTTCTATTTTGTTTACATGTAAAAGTATTATTTGAGACATGGTAATATACATGAGTGAAGGCTGGAAGAAGGGGGAAGATGAGTGTGGAATGAGCATGATAAAGGGAGAAATAAAGAGAGTTAACAGTTGCTGACTATTGTACAACTTTCCTTTACATGAATTATCTTATTTTATCTTCCAAACAATTGGACCACTTAAATCTGAAACACATTCTTTAAATGAAATTTTACCTGAGTGAATAAACAGCTTGGGATGAGCAGTTGAAGCAGTAGGTACCCTCTTCATCTTGCTCCCTAACACTCAACATTATTTAAAAATATATTACCAATTGTATATTTTTAAAAATGCTAAGTCCTGGTTCATGTAGTTTTGGTAGAATACAACATAACTGACTTAACTAACTCTTCAGAGATTTGTAACACATAAGTTTAAACACTTAAACACTAAGTTCATGTGTAAGTCTTCCATAACTGCATTTTAAGTTTTATCTTTGCGCTTCCCTGGTGGTTCAGATGTAAACACACCTGCAATGTGGGAGACCTGGACTTAATCCCTGGAATGACAAGATTCTCCTGGAGAAGGGCATGGCAACCCACTCCAGTATTCTTACCTGGAGAATTCCATGGAGAGAAGAGCCTGGAGGGCTACAGTGCATGGGATCGCAAAGAGTCAGACACTTTCACACAGAATCAAAGACTGTCTGTATCTAGTAAAGAAATTTAAAACGTGCATGCACATGTGCACATGCTCACACACATAGACACACATGCACACAGATTCAGAAACCAAAATATTGTATTTAATAGAAATTTTTAGCCTTAGCTCTTATTCATGTAGCTTGGCATGCTATAGTCCATGGGGTCACAAAGAGTTGGACACAACTTAGCAACTGAACAACAACATTATATATATGAGGAATTTTATGTATAGTTATAAATTTAACATGTGAAAATAGACTAGGGATAAGGTAAAAATCCAACTAATTTCTAAGTCCAAACACTCTTGATTTAAGATCACATGATAAATTCCTAACCATAAGAAACTACTTACTAGTAGAGATAGTTACTGATTCAGCTATTAGAACCTCCCTGGCAGATGTTCTCTGGTCATTTTATGGTTTTAAAAATGACAGACTAAGGTCAAACTCAGTGGCTAAAAGAGACACCTATGAGGTTGAAAACAGCAAAGAGAATCTATACATACTACAGAAGGAGCTGCCAGTTCAAAGCACTAGAGTTTATATCATCAAGGACATAAGATTATTTTGTCACTTTCATTTGTAAAAGAAAATGAATGGAAACATGCACAAATGTTTGTTTGACTATAGAGATATCCCCCTGGGACTCCATCTCATGGACATCATTATCTTGTAAAAGAAAATTATTCCATTTGTGAGTTGCAGACATGAATATATTCACAGCAAAATGTGTACAATTTGAAATCTATGCTCTATTTTCTTGGTTGTGTGAATCTTGAGTTTTAAGCCATATTTTTCACTCTCCTCTTTCACTCTCAACAAGAGGCTCTTCCTATTTGCTTTCTGACATTAGAGCAGTTATCATCTGCCTATCTGAGGTTATTGATATTCCTCTTGGCAATCCTGTTCCCAGCTTTTGCTTCATCCAGCCTGATATTTCGCATGATGCACTCTGCATATAAGTTAAATAAGCAGGGTAACAATATACAGCCTTGTCATGCTCCTTTCCCAATTTTGAGCCAGTCAGTTGCTCCATGTTGTTTCTTGATCTGCTTACAGGTTTCTCAGGAGGCAGGTAAGGTGGTCTTGTATTTCCATCTCTTGAAGAATTTCCCACAGTTTGTTGTGATCCACTCAGTGAAAGGCTTTAGCATAGTCAATGCAGCAGCAGTAGATGTTTTTCTGGAATTCCTCCCTTGCTGTTTTCCTATGATCCAGGTGACTTTGGCAGTTTGATCTCTGGTTCCTCTGCCTTTTCTAAACCCAGCTTGTACATCTGGAAGCTCTTGGTTCATGTATTATTGAAGCCTAGCTTGAAGGATTTTGAACATTACCTTGCTAGCATGTGAAATGAGCACAGTTGTATGGTAGTTTGAACATTCTTTTCACTGCCCTTCCTTGAGATTACAATCAAAACTGACATTTTCCAGTCCTGTGGCCACTGCTGAGTTTTCCAAATTTGGTGGCTTATTGAATGTAGTACTTTAACAGCATCATTTTCTAGGATTTTAAATAGCTTAGCTGGAATTCCATCACCTCCACTAACTTTGTTAATAATAATGCTTCCTAAGACCCACTTGACTTCACACTCCAGGATGTATGGCTCTAGGTGAGTGACTATACCATTGTGGTTATATGGGTTATTAAGACCTGTTTTGGACAGTTCTGTGTATTCTTGCCACTTCTTAATCTCTTATGCTTCTGTTAGGTCCTTACCATTTCTGTCCTTCATTGTGCCCAACTTTGCATGAAATATTCCCTTGGTATCTCTAATTTTCTTGATGAGATCTCTAGTCTTTTCCATTCTATCGTTTTTCTCTGTTTCTTTTCATTGATCACTGAGGAAGGCTTTCTTATCTCTCCTTGCTTTTCTTTGGAACTCTGCATTCATTTGGGTATATCATTCCTTCTCCTTTGCTTTTCACTTCTCTTCTTTTCTCAGCTATTTGTAAGGCCTCCTCAGACAACCATTTCGCCTTCTTCCATTTCTGTTTCTCAGGGGTGGTTTTTACACCACCTCCTGTACAATGTTATGAATCTTTGTCCAGATTTCTTCAGGTACTCTATCAGCTCTAATACCTTGAATCTATTTGTCACTTTCACTGTATAATCAAGGGAATTGATTTAAGTCATTCCTGAATAGCCTAGTGATTTTCCCTACTTTCTTCAATTTAAGTCTCTAATTTGCCATAATGAGCTCATGATCTGAGCCACAGTCAGCTCCAGGTCTTCAAACCAAGGGACAATATAACCATCTCAAAACAAAGTAAAGGAGACATTTGGAACAAGAGGCTACAAGAGATTCATGGTTAATACTGTAGAAGATGAATCTCAGAAGCCATCACATGAAACGCCTACATCTGCCATTGAAAGAGNCATGATCTGAGCCACAGTCAGCTCCAGGTCTTCAAACCAAGGGACAATATAACCATCTCAAAACAAAGTAAAGGAGACATTTGGAACAAGAGGCTACAAGAGATTCATGGTTAATACTGTAGAAGATGAATCTCAGAAGCCATCACATGAAACGCCTACATCTGCCATTGAAAGAGTCTCTTACTGACTTTCCTAAACATCTTTGTCTTCCACTGAATCCATCTTTTCTTGAAACAGCTAAAAGCATAATCTCAAAATTAAATTCTTATCATAAAATCCTACTCCTAAAATCTTTCATTGTGCTTGAGATAAAAGACAAACTCCTTAGTATGATTTACATTGTCCTTTCACAATACAGTTACTTCCATGCCTGCCTTTTCTAGATCCAGGGCCTTATTATTTCTAACCCTTTTACCTGAATGTGCTTCTCCCCATTTCTTGGTGGTTTAATCCTGCTTATGACTCAGCTGAATCACCGCTTCATCAGGAAATATTTTCTTCAGTCCTCATACCTATGAGGGAAGGATGGGAAATAAATGAGTGCATATTTTTGTGATACTGTTTTATTAAAGAAATATGCAGAGTGATAGTGGGCTGTCATTTTACATAGAATAATTAAAAAGTCCATCCTGATCAAGTAGTATTTGAGCAGAGACCTGACGGGATTGGGAATAAGAGTTGTGCTTGCAGCCACCTGGGAAAGAGCACTCTAGGCTGAGGGGGAGTTGGTGCAAAGGCCACAAGATAGGACGGACTGTTTGAGAAAGANTTCAGTCCTCATACCTATGAGGGAAGGATGGGAAATAAATGAGTGCATATTTTTGTGATACTGTTTTATTAGAGAAATATGCAGAGTGATAGTGGGCTGTCATTTTACATAGAATAATTTAAAAGTCCATCCTGATCAAGTAGTACTTGAGCAGAGACCTGACGGGATTGGGAATAAGAGTTGTGCTTGCAGCCACCTAGGGAAGAGCACTCTAGGCTGAGGGGGAGTTGGTGCAAAGGCCACAAGATAGGACGGACTGTTTGAGAAAGAACACACCTAGTGAGGGCATCAGGCGGGTCGAGCATTAGAAGCAAACTCAGAGAGCATGTATATCATGGTGAGCACTTTGGGTACTGATCTAAAAAAAGATTAAAATTTAGATTTGGGTGAGTGAAGGGGTGAACACTGGGAGGTGAGTTTAGAGAGGGGATGGGTTAGGAGTTTGGACACAGTGTGAAGCATTTAGAGCTTTGTAAAGGTCTTGGCTGTTCCTCTGAGTCCAGTGATGGCTTTGGATGGCTTAAGCAGAATAACACGATCTGGCATGTATTCTGGATCCTCACTCTAGCTGCTATGTTAGAACAGAGTGGGGAAGAGTAGTGGCAAGGAACCTCAAGTGCCTCTTGTCACCTTCCTGAGGAGTGCTGGTTGTGACCGCACAAGTGCCGTAGAGGTGCTGACGAGTGTCTGCTGGTGTCCCATTTTCACTAGGAGGTGGTCAAGAAAGATTGCTGTGACTTATGTCAGAGTGTTCTGCCTGTATTTTTCTCTAAGAGTTTTATAGTGTCCAGCCTTACATTTAGCTCTTTGATCCATTTTGAGTTTATTTTGCCTGTGATATTAGAGAATAAAGACAATTATTAAACAATTGAATTGAACCATGTCAACAGCTAGGTTCTTACAGAAATACATGAGTCAATATGTTCCCTTATTTTCTTAAACTGAGCAGATTTGGTACTTTCTTACTTGAAACTGGAAGAGCCCTTACTCATAGGCACAAGATTTTTCATCTTTTCCCTTCATACATGAGGATCTTTTGATACTGTTTCTGGTATTACTGCTTTAGTCACTGAGCAGTCATCGAAGGGTGACTAACTCCAATGGAATGATTGTAAGGCTTATATTTATTTTAATTGTTCACAGGATATCTGCTTAGGATATCAGGTGCTCTAAACGTGAGTGTGGAGCTCAAGAGAAATGGCAGGTTTGAGATATAAATTTGGGTAGCACAATCATATTGGTAAGAGAAAGTTTTGGCCTTGTGTGATTAAGAAGAAATAATTGAGCATGAGATATAAGAGAGCTAAAATTTAATAGGGAGCTGGAAGAGAGGAATCAGTGAAAAAGAGAGGCTAGTTTCAGAAGTAGGAGAAAATCCAGGAGTGAACAATAAAGAAACAGGAACAGAGTTCTAAGACTTCGGAACATATGACAAAAGCAGAAGGTGAACGACATGGGGCTTTTAAATTACCATTTAAATACTGGATTTGGTAACTTGGGTTAACTAATGACCTTTAAGAGAGGAGTTTTGTTCAGTTCAGTTCAGTTCAGTCGCTCAGTCGTGTCCAACTCTTTGTGATCCCATGAATCACAGCACGCCAGGCCTCCCCTGTCCATCACCAACACGGAGTTCACTTAGGCTCACGTCCATCGAGTCAGTGATGCTATCCAGCCATCTCATCCTCTGTCGTCCCCCTTCTCCTCCTGCCCCCAATTCCTCCCAGCATTAGAGTCTTTTCCAATGAGTCAGCTCTTCACATGAGGTGGCCAAAGTACTGGAGTTTCAGCTTTAGCATCAGTCTTTCCAAAGAAATCCCAGGACTGATCTCCTTTAGAATGGACTGGTTGGATCTCCTTGCAGTCCAAGGGACTCGCAAGAGTCTTCTTAAACACCACAGTTCAAAAGCATCAGTTCTTCGGTGCTCAGCCTTCTTCACAGTCCAACTCTCACATCCATACATGACTACTGGAAAAACCATAGCCTTGACTAGACGGACCTTAGTCGGAGTTTTGTTAGAGCAAAGAGATAAGAAAAAAATTCAGAGGTTGAGGATAGCACAAGTGTTATCAACTGAAATTAGATTTGGCTCAAAAACAATGTTTTACATATGGGTAAAATTTTTAAATGTTATATTTCTCTGATGAATTTTAAATGTCAACAGTGATTATATTCTGCTTTAAGATCAAATTGAAATTAATTGCTATTTGATTTTTTAGACCTTAAAAATAAATAGTGAATAATTTCTGTTCATCTAAAAAATTCCTTAGCTGATTCATATAAATCAGAAAACCACTGAGCTTTCAAACAATTATTTTACTTATATTCTTGCCTCTCTGTGCACACATATAAAATATCAACTAATTAAAGTCAATGTAGTTTATGGACTGAACTACATTATGTTAAAATATTATTTATATATTAGAACTAAAGTTTATAGCCTTAAATAGTACCATGTAAGGTTATATAGTTTACTATACGTTATTGTTTAAATATATATATCCAACAGTACATCAATAAATAAAAGGAGATAAAGAGTAGTTTAATGGAGAGGACCGAAAATTTATAAAGTCATAACGAAACACAGGAAAGTTAAAGATTCATTTCCTTCATGAGGAAGTCAGAAAGAAGACCTCTCAGATCTGGTATGAAACTCCTTATCTTCCTACTCTACGGTGGTTGGCCATGACTTTCATCCCAAGGGTTTCTTCTCATTGTCCAGATGATTGCTGGGACTTNAACGAAACACAGGAAAGTTAAAGATTCATTTCCTTCATGAGGAAGTCAGAAAGAAGACCTCTCAGATCTGGTATGAAACTCCTTATCTTCCTACTCTACGGTGGTTGGCCATGACTTTCATCCCAAGGGTTTCTTCTCATTGTCCAGATGATTGCTGGGACTTCAGACACCAACTGTGTATTGTAGACAAGAGGAAGGAGAAAGGGCTAAGAGCAAGAAAAAAAAAAAAAAAGAACATATTCAAAACCACCCATTAAACACGAGTCGGGCACGACTGAACGACTGAACTGGACTGAACTGAAACACTTGTTTTTTTGGAAGTCCATGTAACTTAGAACCCATTGAACTCCCCTAACTGCAGAAAAGACTGGGGAATGAAATATTCTAGCTGGGTGCATTGATCAGGGTCCAGTTAGAGACAAAGAACAGGAGTGTGGATACTGAATAGGCAGCTGACAGTTTCTGTCTCGATGGATTATGAGAGAAAAAGGTAAAGGCACTGTATTTTCCAAAATATTCAGTAGAGATATGGAGAAGTATGTCAATAGAATTTGAAAGAATGAGAATTTTTAGGATGGGAGAGATGTGAGTGTTTTGCAGGTTGAAGGGTAGAATGCAAAGCAGTGGAAAAAATCCAAATGACTCTCAAGTGATGAATGAATAGATAAAATGTGGCGTGTCCATAAAATGGAAAATTATTTAGCAAAAAATTAAAAAAAAGAGAGAGAGAGAGAAAAGAATGAAGTACTATTACATGCTGCAACATGGATATACCTTGAAAAACTTATGCTAACTGAAACAATCCAGCCACAAAAACCCCATATTGTCCTATTAAAGGTATATAAAATTTGGAATAGGTGAATCTATGGAAACAAACCAGAATAGGATGCTAACAGCTGGGCAAAGGTGGAATGGAGCATGACTAACAATGGGTACTGGGTTCCTTTTGGGGTGATGAAAGTGCTCTAAAATTGATATTGGTGATGGTTGCACAGATCTGTTAATTAACTAAAACCTATTGAATTGTATACTTTAAAGCAGTTAATTTACAGTTCAGTTCAGTTCAGTTGCTCAGTCATGTCCGACTCTTTGCAACCCCATGAATCACAGCACAGCAGGCCTCCCTGTCCATCACCAANTGATTCATGGACCTGACATTCCAGATTCCTATCAATATTGCTCTTTACAGCATCGGATCTTGCTTCTATCACCAGTGACATCCATAAGTGGGTATTGTTTTTGCTTTGGCTCCATCCCTTCATTCTTTCTGGAGTTATTTCTCCACTGATCTCCAGTAGCATATTTGGGCACTGCAGGCGGCTTCCACGACCAGCGCACTAAGCATGGCTGAGAGGAGCTACCCCACGTCGGAGGTCAGAGGCGGAGGTGTGGAGGATCCACCCTGAGCCCGAGGCCAGGGGCGGCGGCTGGGAGGAGCAACCCAACGTCCAAGGAGCTGTGCTGCATGGGTACAGGAGGGCCTAGAGGAGCTATCCCACATTGNTGGCTGAGAGGAGCTACCCCACGTCGGAGGTCAGAGGCGGAGGTGTGGAGGATCCACCCTGAGCCCGAGGCCAGGGGCGGCGGCTGGGAGGAGCAACCCAACGTCCAAGGAGCTGTGCTGCATGGGTACAGGAGGGCCTAGAGGAGCTATCCCACATTGAAGGTCAGGAAGGTGGTGTGGAGATACCCCTCATCCAAGGTAAAGAGAAGCAGCTGAGGTTTGCTGGAGTAGCCATGAAGAGATACCCCATGCCCAAGGTAAGAGAAACCCAAGTAAGATGGTAGATATTGCAAGAAGGCATCAGAGGGCAGACACACTGAAACGATACTCCCAGAAAACTAGTCAATCTAATCACACTAGGACCACAACCTTGTCTAACTCAATGAAACTAAGCCATGCCCGCGGGGCAACCCAAGATGAGCGGGTCATGGTGGAGAGGTCTGACAGAACGTGGTCCACCAGAGAAGGGAATGGCAAACCACTTCAGTATTCTTGCCTTGAGAACCCCATGAACAGTATGACCACTTCAGTGTGGTGTTTTTGAGACCTTGTGCTGGCACCTGCTCTGAAGTCAATGGTCCCAGTCATTTGCCTGCAGTGTTTAAATCCCGAAATATTTCCACATGACCCCCAGGCCTTCATCAGCTTATTGGTCCTCTTTATCTTGGGTTATGTGACACTCTGGATCCATAGATGTAGCTGGAGATCTGGGTTTTATTTAGGTTTAACCTAGCTGAGAGCCTCCCTGAGGTAATGTTGTTACTGCTTCTGGGTTGAGGTGGATGTTAAGTCAAACAACGGGCTCCTCACAGAGGCTGAGCACTCCACTAATCTACACCAGGGGGAACAAGCTGTTATCTAAGTTCCTGTATCTATCTAATTTCTTCAGAACCAGACCGTAAAGACAGTTGTCATATATTCTTTTATCCTAAACCCAAAGTAGCAAGTGGATTGCACTTTGAAAAAATATCTTACCTATAAGGTAGTATCTTAACAATAATTTCAATTACATAAGTATTATGAACCAGTGTGTTGGGTTTTAACCTGTTGTGTCTGCGACAGTTATTGGTGTGGTACTCTAATGGTGATTCTCCTCATTCCTCTACATCTTTGATTGTAAATCTTTTGTAAAGAAGATTAGTTTCTTTCCCTCACTTGTTTATCTATTCACTTTGGGGGTGTTTATATCCATGTGGATATTTATTTCATTCTTGGGTTATGATACACTATCTTACTTATTTTATTTTTGAAAATGTTCTCATATTGACTTTGGGAGCTTTTTATTTATGCCCCTTCATTATGACTTGATCTTTTATTATTTACTTTTAATCAATTCCTTACTTTCTGGCATCAGAAACTGTTCCAAGATAATCCAATGTTTTCCCTGCCCCAGCCTTGGTGTCAACTAATTTTATAAGGAGCCCTGATACCTTTTATTAAAGAATGATAACTAGAATCCACACTCATTGCTGCTGGGGTGACACTTCTAGTACATCTTAATGAATAGAATTTGGTAATACCTGTGTATTTCCCTAACTCATGCCTCTAAACATGCCTCTATTTCTATCTGTATTTGTAGATATTTAAAAATCGTGAATCCATTGACTACTCCCATGTCCAATCCAGTTCCATATGATTCATTCTAGCATTTCTTCTTTCCTTATTTGTAACTTCTTTTGATGGTGAGAAACTCAAACCTCAGTTTCTACAATATATTTATTAGCTCAATATTAGTATAAAAATAAAGTACATTCAGAGTTGCTAAGTTGTAGAAAGTGAAAGAGGAGAGTGAAAAAGTTGGCTTAAAGCTCAACATTCAGAAAACTAAGATCATGGCATCTGGTCCCATCACTTCATGGGAAATAAATGGGGAAACAATGGAAACAGTGTCAGACTTTATTTTTTGGGACCCAAAATCACTGCAGATGGTGATTGCAGCCATGAAATTAAAAGATACTTACTCCTTGGAAGAAAAGTTATGACCAACCTAGATAACATATTCAAAAGCAGAGACATTACTTCGTCAACAAAGGTCCGTCTAGTCAAGGCTATTGTTTTTCCAGTAGTCATGTATGGATGTGAGAGTTGGACTGTGAAGAAAGCTGAGCACCGAAGAATTGATGCTTTTGAACTGTGGTGTTGGAGAAGACTCTTGAGAGTCCCTTGGACTGCAAGGAGATCCAACCAGTCCATCCTAAAGAAGCTCAGTCCTGGGTATTCATTGGAAGGACTGATGCTGAGGCTGAAACTCCAATACTTTGACCACCTGATGCGAAGAGTTGACTCATTGGAAAAGACCCTGATGCTGGGACGGATTGGGGGCAGAAGGAGAAGGGGACAACAGATTATGAGATGGCAGGACGGCATCACCGGCTCGATGCACATGAATCTGGGTGAACTCCAGGAGTTGGTGATAGACAGGGAGGCCTGGTGTGCTGTGATTCATGGGATCGCAAAGAGTTGGACACGACTGAGTGACCGAACTGAGCTGAACCCTTGTGAGGACTCAATTTACCTGCTTTAGCAGAGACTGGCCAAGTACAGCTCACAGGCAAAATCCTACTGAGCATCTATTTAATAAATAAAGTTTTATTGAAACACAGCTGTGGTCATTTGTTTATGTATTGTCTGTGGCTGCTTCTTTGTTCCAACTGCATGGTTAAGTTATTATGACAGAGACTATTGCTTGTAAAGCCTAACGTATTTACCACCAAGTCTTTATTGAAAAAAGTTTTCTAAAGTCCTAAGTTAAAGCATAGTGTTAATGTACATTTTTTTGTGTGTTTAATGTTCAAGTATACAATAAAATAACTGTTTACCAAAATTACTTGGTCAGCAACTTTTTATAATTATGTAATTCCTTTGAAATACAACTAGGTTTGTCACAGCTTGCATCCCTCCCATCTTGTTTGGTCCGACTTTTAAAAGTTAACATGCAGTAAAATTGACTCTGTGATGTTCAGGTCTTTGAGTTTTGACAAATGCAATGGCTTACATATTTACCACCTCATTTCTGTCTGGAAGTTTTTCTCCCTCCTGCCCCCAATTTCCTCCTGTTGCTTGTTTACATTCAGCTCTTCTGTATATGCCTTTATCACTGGTAACACAAATCTGCTTTCTGTCCCTTCAGTTTTGCCTTTTCCAGAGTGGTGTATAAATTGAATTGTGCAAAATGAGCCTTTTTATGCCTGGCTTCTTTCACTTAGCAAAGTGTATTTAAGATCTAAACATGTTGTGCTAAGTTATTTACTACCCGGTCTTTTATAGGAACAGTTTGCTGACTCTTGTTGTAAAGAATAGAAATGAAAGGGAGAATATGGGTAGTTTTGTTAGAGATTTGATGTAATAAGCAAAGAAGAAATTAAAGACGACTCTCTAATTTTGAATTTGGGTGATAGAATGTTTTACCTTAATAAAAATAGTAAAGCCTTATTTGATGGTTTTTCTCAAATGGCAAGATAGCGTTGTATAATTTGTCATTATCTGAAGCTAGAAAAATGAAACTTAAGTGGTCATGAGTTGGCCAAAAAACAAACCCCATAAAAACGGCAACTGTATCTGTTCTCAGTCTAGTTGCTGGGGGATGGGAGGCATTCAGTAGTAGGAATCAAAATACAACCATAGAAGAAGGAGTTTTTATATCATATGGCCTTATATGATTTTCTCTGTCTAAAGAAATGTTGTCTAGAAAGCACCTCGTAAGCCAACAGTGAAAGTCCTTTCATAATATATGTCATTTTTCAAATAACATATTGTCATTCTAAAATTTCAGATGGTAGAGGGGAAGTAAAAGAAATACATAATGCCATATCCTTTAGTATTACTACTATTAAACTCTTGGGTAATTTCTTTCTGAATTCCTTATGCATATAGATAGGAATGCATGTCATAATACTCTCCTATTAGATGATTTTCAATGTAATAATATATGGTCTAAGTATTTTTAATAATACTTTGTTTTACTTTATAATTTTTTAATGATGACATAATATTCTATTGTATACTTATGCTATTATTATATAACCAAACCATTTTTGACATTAATATTGGTGATGACTATGTTTCCACTGTTAAAACTCAAAAGAGAACCCAATGTTATGTGGCAGCCTGGATTGGAGGGGAGTTTGGGGGAGAATGGATCCTTATATATGTTTGGCTGATTCCCTTTGCTATTCACCCAAAAATATCACAAAATTGTAAAGTGGCTATTGTTCATTCACCAAGTTCTGTCCAACTTTTTGTGACCTCGTGGACTGCAGCAGGGCAGGCCTCCCTGTCTCCCACCATCTTCCGCGGTTTGCTCCAATTCATGTGATGCATCAGTGATGCCATCCAACCATCTCATCCTCTGTCACCCTCTTCTCCTTCTGCTTTCAGTCTTTCCCAGCATCAGGGTCTATTCCAGTGAGTTGGCTCTTCATTTCAGGTGGCCAAACTACTGGAGCTTCAGCTTCAGCATCAGTCCTTTCAATGAATATTCAGGATTGATTTCTTTAAGATTGACTGGTTTGATCTCCTTGTAGTACAAAGGACTCTCAAGAGTCTTCTCCAGCACCATAGTTTGAAAGCATCAATTCTTTGGCACTCTTACCCCAATACAAATAAAAAGTTCAAAAGAAATATAAAAAACTCAAAGAGCACCATTCTAGGCACACATAATCATAATTTCTTCACTTTGTTACTAATATAAATTTCTAGAAGCAGAACTTCTAAGTAAAAAGATGACTTTTTATCATTTGTGTCTTTAAGGTTCTATCCAAAAGTAAACATATTTTTGGAACCTTTTAAACTTAGGAAGTCTGTAGTTGATAATTAAAGGGATATTACAAGGTTGTTTTTGAAGTGGGAGAAGTAGACTAAAAGTGATTTGTTAACCAAAAAAATCAGTATTGAAGAAAAATAGCAAGGAAGGCATAGGCAATTAAAGATATCTTTGTCAGCCTTTTTTTTTTTTTTTTTTTTTGATTCTTTTCTGTATTTTGCATAGATTTCAGCCTTACAGGATGAAGTAAAAAGAAAGAGGAGGCATTGATGGAAACATCTCAACTAATTGGGTCTTTTGTTTAATCTTCAGAGGGGCGCTCTTTTATCTCAAGCATGCTCAAAAAGAAGATTGCGCATTGTACCCATAAGCAAAAACTTTAGAGACAGCATTAACTTCACTGTTTATCACTTCTTTTGTCTCACATTTTTTAGTTAAATGTCTTTACCATTTTCCTGGCATATAGTTCTACTTAGCAAATACCACAATGTGCTACCAGTTTTATTTATTTATTTTTTTAATGAATTTGGTCTCAAGATGCTCAACTAGTAAAAATTCTTTGAGAGTACTATCTTTAATACTATCTTTACTATCTAGTGGGTATGTTGAAAGTTTGTTGATTGATTCATATTACCTAGATATTGAGTCTACTGTATTCTAACAATTAATAAACACAGGAAGCGGAAAAACCTACCATTTAAATATATACACATGACTCTAACCTTCCTACTGTATGATTAATTTATCATAATTTTGTGAATAGAATATTTCCATTTCAAAATTGTGCCTATTTTTTAAAGCTATAGTTAAAGACATATCATTTATCTAATTTCTAAATCCAGAAAGCTTAATTATTCCTTCTGCTTAAATCTCTGAGACCCACCCATATCTTTCTATTCCTAAAATTATTTTTGTTACTTCTGGTACATTTTACTCTATTAGGTACTCCAACAGCCTTCTAATTTGTCTGCCGACTTCTGGCTGTACCCTTCTCCCAAACATTGACTTAATTATAGCTGGAGAAACTTCTAAACAAAAATCAAATCTCATGATGCTACTCTTTTTAAGAATCTTTAATGCTTTCCCTTTGCCCTTAGAGGAAAAAGCTTTGTAGCAGGGCATTTGAGACTTATGATTCTGGTCCCTGCTTATTTTTTTACTCTCTTCAGACCTTTCTCTTTCTGTGCTCCACATTCCAGACATTCTAAAATATTGGTTAGACCCCTAAATATACAGTGTCTTTTCTCTGGTGCTTTTACATTGTGGTGTATGGCTGAAATTAAGATTCAATATCAATGTTACCTTGACAACTGTAAAATTGGAAGAACCTGAAATGACCTACCCGCACAGTCCCTTCCCCCTGCCCCTCCCTGAGTTTACTGAAACTTACGTCCATTGAGTCAGTGATGCCATCCAACCATCTCATCCTATATCACCCCTTTCTCCTCTTGCCCCTCCTCTGACTTTTTGCTCTTGTTTCAGGCCTTCAACAGATGGTTGATGACCCCTGCATTGGTAAGGATGATCTTCACTCAATCTGATTCAAATGCTAATAATCTCTTTTGGAAACAACCTCACAGATACAGCCTGAAACAATGTGTATCAGCTATCTGGGCATCCCTTAGTCCAGCCAAATTGACACATAAAATTAAGTATCAGAGGAGAGAAAGAGTGTGGCCACTTCTGCACCTTGTTCCAGTCCTTCTCANTTTCAGGCCTTCAACAGATGGTTGATGACCCCTGCATTGGTAAGGATGATCTTCACTCAATCTGATTCAAATGCTAATAATCTCTTTTGGAAACAACCTCACAGATACAGCCTGAAACAATGTGTATCAGCTATCTGGGCATCCCTTAGTCCAGCCAAATTGACACATAAAATTAAGTATCAGAGGAGAGAAAGAGTGTGGCCACTTCTGCACCTTGTTCCAGTCCTTCTCAACATCACTTCCCCAGTAGGCTGCCAGCTGTCACATCCTGAGTTGGTTCTGGAGGAAGCAAAGGAGGCATAAAAAAAAAAAAAAAAAAAATCCCAGTTGACAGAGGCAGATGTAACTTGATGTTTGTTGCCCTCTGAGTATGGCAGATTCCCAAAGTCCATTCTTTTTTTCCTAAAATATTTTTGTGGGTTTCTTAGGTATTCTTCCTTTGAAGGAGAATGAGCACATCAAATTCAGCGCTTACGCTGTGAGGAATGTTCCTCCTGTAGTTGTTTCCTAAGTTCCCCTGGTCTCCCAGCTACTTCTTTGGGCAGTATCTTTGCTCTCTTCCTGCTAAAGTCTCCTTGTTCCTGCAGTAAACCTTCTTGAAGATGATATTCCCCTTAAATGATCCTGTATGGCTCCTTTCTCCAAAATCTGCATCTGACTTACCAGTTATGGAAAGCATAGACTTCTTTCTTTACTCTGTGGACTCAGGTTCAGAATTTTCCTTTGGAATTTCTCAGGTGGGAGTCAAGTACCACATGTTTATATTCTCCAAACTTTAGTAGACAAACATTCAGTTCTCCCAGCAGTACCTTGTTTAATTCATTCAGTAGCTTTGAAGTGAGAAAGAGGCACTTTTCCTCCCTACCTCAAAAGTGGGGGATAGGTAAACTGCCACTGTATTTGGATAACTTGTGCTAAAGAAATTATCTCACTTATTAGGTTTTTCCAACTACTTACATATGCCTATATTAGATAATAAACCAACAAATGCAAAAATATTTTGGACTGCCTCCTTTGCATACCCTGTATAAATCATTTAACAAGATGGTTTGAAATGGAGGGCAGGTGGCATNCTTGTCTTTCTGTCTCCATGAAATGAGGTGAAGCGGTTGCCTGTGTCGATGTTGATAAGGTGTCCTTACGTCGGAGCACTCCTGTAGAGTCTGCATGTGCCCAGTGACTTTGGTGAGAGAGCTGGATTTGCTGTGAACACAAGTCACGTCCTTCCTCAGGTGTGCTGGCAGCTGTCACCGTGGTAGGATGAGGGGCTGAGGCCTGAGCCAGGCATGAGACAGGGCTTCCCCTCTGTTCAGTGGCCATCACTACCCCAGGGGGCCAGAATCAGGTCCTAAGTTGCTAGAGAAGCAGCCCTTGGTTCAGGACCGAGCTGATTCCGCTTCATTTATGTGTGTGTTCTTCCTCCAGCACCTTTGCCCCAGACCAGTGCTGGAGCAAGAGGGGGTGGTGTGGGTATTCAGCGGGGGTTGGTGCACGGGCTGTGGTGGGCTGGCTGCTGTTTGAGATCCATTCTGCCTCTGACGCTCTCCCTAAGCAACAGCAGTAATGGCTGCCGCCCCTCCCTGCTCAGACCTCACATAGGGTATGAGCCTCTTTAGAGTTGCAGAGGTAGGATTTTTCCTCTCTGGTGGCAGCCCTTGCTGTCATGTGGAGCTGCGACATGAGACAGGCAGTGCTGGAGCATTTTCTTGGCTCAGGTTGGGGCACACCCTGTGGTGGTCCTGGAAAATCAGTCAGCCACCTTCGTGGTTTCAATCTGCCCTCTCTGCCCTGCTTTAGGAGAAAGAAAGCATTTATGTGCATCTCATGAGCTGAGTCCAGGCTTCCCTCAGCTCTCCTGTTAGCCCCACCAGCCCACCCCAGCCAGCCAAGAGGGCTTGTGTCCCCTTTGTCAGAACCCAGGACTGGGGCACCCAGTATGTGGCTTGAACTTCTCACTCCCCAGGGCAGATCTCCACCTGCGTGATCTCTTCCTCTGAGTTTGTCCCTTCCTTGGGGGCCAGGTTCGGACCTGATCATTTCTCTTCCCTTCCCACCTGATTCTGTGTGGATCTTTCTTACAGCCTTGACTGTACAGGATTCTTTTTGCTTGTCTCCAGTTAGTTTTCCGTGAGAATTGTTCCACATGCAGGTATATTTTTAATGTGTTTGTAGGAGGTGGTGGGTTCTGCATCCTTCTATTCCGCCATCTTGATTCTAGTCTGGTCACACATCGATTATATGCTTAAATCTATGTTATGTGATCATATCTTTTAATGTTTAGATGATGAATATAAAGTTTTAAAATTTTTATCTTAGATTATACATATATGTCGTTTTAATTTTAGAAAAAAAAAGTGTAAAGTTTTGAGAACAATATGCAAAAGATATATAGTTTTCACTCTCAGAGGTGGCCTAATCTGGATAAGTACAGTCATTCCTAAATCATCACATTGCGGTGCAGCTGCTCTATCAGTAGATGGCAGTCCTGACAGCCTTATTCAAGGAACGGTCATGCCTGTGGGGAAATCCAGTTTAGTTCATACGTATGCTTATGGAGCGGAGAAGGCAATGGCACCCCNTTCTTACAGCCTTGACTGTACAGGATTCTTTTTGCTTGTCTCCAGTTAGTTTTCCGTGAGAATTGTTCCATATGCAGGTATATTTTTAATGTGTTTGTAGGAGGTGGTGGGTTCTGCATCCTTCTATTCTGCCATCTTGATTCTAGTCTGGTCACACATAGATTATATGCTTAAATCTATGTTATGTGATCATATCTTTTAATGTTTAGATAATGAATATGAAGTTTAAAAATTTTTATCTTAGATTATACAGATATGTAGTTTTTTATTTTTAGAAAAAAAATTGTTTTGAGAACAATATGCAAAAGATATATAGTTTTCAGTCTCAGAGGTGGCCTAATCTGGATGAAATACAGTGATTCTTAAATCATCACATTGCGGTGCAACTGCTCTGTCAGTAGATGGCAGTCCTGACAGCCTTATTCAAGGAACAATCATGCCTGTGGGGAAATCCAGTTTAGTTCATACGTATGCTTATGGAGCGGAGAAGGCAATGGCACCCCACTCCAGTACTCTTGCCTGAAAAATCCCATGGATGGAGGAGCCTGGTGGGCTGCAGTCCATGGGGTCGCTAGGAGTCAGACATGACTGAGTGACTTCCCTTTCACTTTTCACTTTCATGCATTGGAGAAGGAAATGGCAACCCACTCCAGTGTTCTTGCCTGGAGAATCCCAGGGACGGGGGATGGGGTCTCACAGAATCGGACACGACTGACATGATTTAGCAGGAGCATGCTTATGGAGAATATAATTTGATTGTAGAGAGAACTGTGGCTTCCTTGTACCCATTTCATGTACTTACCACAGATTTGTATAGAGCTGAAGTTAAGCTGCTTGATTCATGCAGACATTTAAAAATTAGTATAGAAGTGTAAATTATCTTTATAATCTTTCTGTCATTTGAATTTGTCCCATTTTTCTTCTATAGGTTGTGTGAAGTTAGACTGAAACTGCAAATGAAAAATAAAAGATGATGTTTCAATTTTACCAACATGCTGAGGTTAGTGAGTGAAAGTCGCTCAGTCATGTCCAACTCTTTGCGACCCATGGACTGTAGCCCGCCAGGTTCCTCCGTGCATGGAATTCTCCAGGCCAGAATATTGGAGTGGGTAGCCATTCTCTTCTCAGGGGATATTCCCAACCCAGGGATCGAACTGAGGTCTCCCACATTGCAAGTGGATTCCTTACCATTTGAGCCACTAGAGAAAAGAAAGGATGATGTTTTAATTTTACCAATATGCTGAGGTTAGTAGAAAGTGATAATTGATTAAAAAGAAACGATGAACTCATGGACTGGAAACTCAAAATCTTACTTGTCTAGGGTGGAGTTGAGAACCTCAAACTGATGTAGAAGAAAAATGTTTCGTTACTTCTAGAATTAGGATGAAAATTAAATTCTAGGCAGAATCTCAACATGTATGTATTTATGATTTACAGTTGAGTTGTCAACTGAATTTAATTATCTCTGAATATGTTTGTACTTATATATTAGGCATTTCAAACATGGTGTTTATATATTTAATTGACAGGTCAGAAAATTTCAGACTTTAAGATAAATTAAAGCAAGTTTTTTTTTTTTTGGAAGGTGGATGAACNTATGATTTACAGTTGAGTTGTCAACTGAATTTAATTATCTCTGAATATGTTTGTACTTATATATTAGGCATTTCAAACATGGTGTTTATATATTTAATTGACAGGTCAGAAAATTTCAGACTTTAAGATAAATTAAAGCAAGTTTTTTTTTTTTTGGAAGGTGGATGAACACAACTAAGTTGGGTGAGGTTTCCTCCTGTATCTCTGCCTTTTTCTAGGCTATTACTTTCCTACCTTCTGTGGTCAGAGGAGATGATGATATGTTCCTGGACTATGCTTTTACTTATCAGATATGGTAAGGGACATTCTTGGGCTGACTATGATAAAATGTAGTTGGAGAGGAAAATCTAAAGTATTTAAACATTTATAGCATAAAAGTAACTTCCCAGAGAAAGATGGTGATTGTAATTTGTAATTTTAAGAAGAAGTGGGAGAAACAATGATTTTTTCAGAATGGAAAGTATAGACTAATCTGTGTGGAAGATCTATGGCAACTTGCCAAAAAGCCATAGTCTTCGATCAGGAAGAATTTAAAAGTGTAAGAAGAATGAAGCTGGGGAAAACCCAGCCTGGCACAATAGCATTGAGATGCAACTAAAAGGAAATTGACTTGAAACTCAGGAGTTGAAGATATTTCTCTTCCATCATCTAGGGCACTAAGGTAAGGCACTCAGCATTCCTGGTAAATAGCTCAAAGTTTTTAGTTTGCAAGTCAGGGTCTTTTGTGAGTTGTCTCAGCCTCTGTTTCTTGTTAATCCTTTATTAGCCAATGTGTATTCAATGAGTAGACATCCAGGGCTGCTCAGTGTCAGACCTCTGTCTAGCCCTTCCTGTCTCAGTGATGATGGTCCAGGCTCTTGAATTCCTCCTTACCTAGATCATCTACACCAGCACTTGGAAAATGCACATACTCCTCTTATTTGATCACATGGATCACTTTGTCTATACCTCTCCCACCGATTCCTTCAGCTGAAAGTACTCGTGAAGTGAAGTGAAAGTGAGTGTTAGTCGCTCAACCGTGTCCAACTCTTTGAGACCCCATGGACAGTATCCTGCCAGGTTTGTCTGTTCATAGACTTCTCCAGGCAAGAATGCTGGAGTGGGTTGCCATTCCCTTCTCCAGGGTATTGAACCTGGGTTTCCTGCATTGCAGGCAGATTTTTTGCTGTCTGAGCCGATCCTAATCTCATTACTGTAGATCCCATTTGGTCACTTAGGGCCTTCTGATTTGAATATTGATGCATCCTTTTTCCAGGCTGTAAACTCTTGAGGAACAGTCTGTATTTTATTTTTCACAAGGTGAGCCAGCTTTACCAATAAATATGTGCAGGATAATTAACTCACAATTTAATATGTAATTATTAAATTAGTATAATTATAAAGATAATAGCATAATTAAAATTATTAATCAAAATGGGTTATTTTTTCATGCAGATTTTTGGGCTTTGGGGTCATTAATTTAAAAAAAGATACTGAGAACTAGAGAGGAAATCACAATATGGAAGGAATTGCTCAATAATTTAAATCTGTTCATATAACATTAAATGAAACTCTAGGCTCATTTACTTCTATCATATCTAGTTTTTATACTATAACCAACTTTAAATAGGTGTCTGTCTACTGGAATACAACGGAGAAGGCAATGGCACCCCACTCCAGGACTCTTGCCTGGAAAATCCTATGGACAGAGGAGCCTGGTAGGCTGCAGTCCTTGGAGTTGCTGAGTCAGACATGACAGCAACTTCACTTTTACTTTTTACTTCNACTTTAAATAGGTGTCTGTCTACTGGAATACAACGGAGAAGGCAATGGCACCCCACTCCAGGACTCTTGCCTGGAAAATCCTATGGACAGAGGAGCCTGGTAGGCTGCAGTCCTTGGAGTTGCTGAGTCAGACATGACAGCAACTTCACTTTTACATTTTACTTCCATACATTGGAGAAGGCAATGGCAACCCACTCCAGTGTTCTTGCCTGGAGAATCCCAGGGACGGGGGAGCCTGGTGGGCTGCCGTCTCTGGGGTCACACAGAGTCGGACACGACTGATGTGACTTAGCAGGAGAACCATAGCCAATGAGAGATGTGTCTTCTCATTGCTTACCAGAGTGGGTGAGAATAGCTCCTTCTATGAAACCCGGGGCTACTGTATTTTGAGGTTTTCTTTGGGAGCTGTACCATTTCATTGGCTTCCCTGGTGGCTCAGTGGTAAAGAATCCACCTGCAATGCAGAAGATGTGGGTTTGATCCCTGGGTTGGGAAGATCCCCTGGAAAAGGGCATTGTAACCCATTCCAGTATTCTTTCCTGGAGAATCCCATGGACAGAGTAGCCTGATGGGCTACAGCCCATGGAGTTGCAAAGAGTCAGATACAATGAAGTGACTGAGCACGGCACAGCATACCATTTCCTCACGTGTTACATTGGTGAAAGCATCTAGCATATTACTACAATATATACTTGATAAAAAATTATTTACCTTGTTGTTGAATTACCAAATACCTCTGAAAGAATATCCTGGTTATAAACATGAGCTGTGATATAGTGTGAGTCTTGCAAACCACCTGTTGTGAACAGGTTGTGCATAATTTAGGAGTGTAAATGATACTGTACATACCAGATAATTCTTCTATTTTTATAGCTAGAGAAATGACAAGTCAAGTTGACAGATCTGAAATTTTTATTTCCTTTGAAAGTCAAGTTCTACTGTAAATATTGGGTAGTGGTTTTAGTTGCTAAGTCATGTCTGACCCTTTTGTGACCCCATGGCCTGTAGCCTGCCGGGCTTTGGTGTCCATGGGATTTTCCAGGAAGGAATACTGGAGTGGGTTGCCATTTTCTTCTCCAAGACAGAAAAGAAAATCTTCCAGACCCAGAGATTGAACCCACATTTCCTGCATTGCCGGCAGATTTCTTTAATTGCTGAGCCACCAGGAGTTATAATATTAATTTTAATAATACTTTATTTAATTAAATACATGACATTTAAATAATGATATTTGATGAGATGGCTGGACGGCATCACTGACTTGATGAGTCTGAGTGAACTCCGGGAGTTGGTGATGGACAGGGAGGCCTGGCATGCTGCGATTCATGGGGTCGCAAAGAGTCGGACATGACTGAGTGACTGAACTGAACTGAACTGAACTGAACTGAATTGAGCCCTTAGAAATAAGAGAATGTTTTTAAATATTCACTTTAATATTTTTACTAATATTTAAATAGAAGTGTAGCAAAGTCTTTAAATTGATATTTTAAAACTATCTACCAGAGAATTAAGTTGGGATTTGTCAGCACAGAGTGATATTTCTATGTTTCTATGTGGTGGCTCAGAGGTTAAAGCATCTGTCTGCAATGTGGAGACCCGGGTTCAACCCCTGGGTTGGGAAGATCCCCTGGAGAAGGAAATGGCAACCCACTTCAGAAGTATTCTTGCCTGGAGAATCCCATGGACGTAGGAGCTTAGTGGGCCATAGTCCACGGGGTCGCAAAGAGTCGGGCATGACTGAACGACTTCACTTTCACTTCCATGTAGTAATACAGGATTTCCAGGTGGTTCAGTGGTAGAGAATCTGCCTGCCAGTGCAGGAGACTCAGGTTCAATCCCTGGGTCAGGAAGATCCCCTGGAGGAGGAAATGGCAACCCACTTCAGTATTCTTGCTGAAAAAAATCCCATGACAGAGGAGCCTGGCGGGCTGTAGTCCATGGGGGTCACAAAGAGTTGGACATGACTGAGCACACACACGCACGCATGCAATAATAGATAGGGAAATTACTTAAATATTATTAAATTAAAAAAAAGAGGCCTGCTTATACTGAAGGAAAGCATAAAAAAGGCTGTAGTGTTTAAATTAAAAATAAAATGATTTCTAGACTATGTCTGGGTTCAGAATGATTCCGCAGCATTTTCCCATTTGTACAGTAGATGTCGCCAAAAAGTTAAAGATGCCTGAGTAGCAAACGTTCTTTATTACATAGAAGAGATGATCATGTATTACTTGAATCTAGTTGTGAAAAAAATGCTAGCATAAGAAAACGTGCTTTTTCATAGACTATGCCCAACTGATATCAATTAAATGCAATGTTTCTTTCTATTGGATGGATTTAAAGCCCCTGAAGGAACAATGTTTTTTATTTCTATTTTTGTTTTTTATTTTTCCACATCTTAAAAAATTCCAGCTATGCTTTTTATATGTGGTTTGCTCATTCAGTAAATGTTAACCACCTAATAGCTATCAACCTCAGAGATTCTTAGGTGAAAGATATTCAGTGAAATTCATGGCTAATTGCAATATGTTCCAATCATTGTATTATTTTTAAATACAGTAAAAGATTCTCCCTGTACCATCAATAATGCCACATCATCACGTTAGAATATTTTTGCTGTATAGTCAATTAAGGGTGGTTGAGAGCTGCTTCTCTCAGTTGGAGGCAGAGAAAGAGGATAAGGGCCTCCCAGCTGCTTTCTCAGAGGCATTTGAGGTTACACAGTTGACACCTCTGTTAGACGCAGATGTTTGGACCCAGAACTAGTGGGAAAACGAATGTGGATTAAAAAGTCTTATAAATAGGCCCCAGCTCATTTTACCATCAAGGCATGGGGCTGTAGCTACTAATATTGATTTCCTGAAAGCATTGAGGTTGCTGAAGTTTGGGGAGTGGGATGGCCTCAATCCTGCTCTTTATTCCCTCAGCCCAAGGGCCTGAGATATTTTGGAGCTGGTGTCTTGGGGTCAAACAATCAGTGCAAGCTTGGAATCAGTCAGCCTCTGGTAAGTTGAGAAAGCAGCTGCTGCTGCTAAGTCGCTTCGGTCGTGTCCGACTCTGTGCGACCCCATAGACAGCAGCCCACCAGGNATCTTTGCAACCCCTGTCTCTTATACACATCTTCTCCGAATCAAGAGATAAGAGAACAAGAACATGTATCTGGAAGAGATTTCTTAAACCTCATAATCAATCAACATCACAGAGAGCAAACCACAAATTAACAGAAAGGCAAGACAGAAATCATTGTATTTCTCATTAGATCCTCTTCCTCCCACCTATTAGAATTGCTGACCCCTGTTTTCACAAACCTTGATGTATTCTGAGCCTGTCTCTTATACACATCTTCCCAGGCAAGAGTACTGAAGTAGGTTGCCATTTCCTTCTCCTGAGAAAGCAGCTGGGAAGCTCTTATCCTCTTTTCTGCCTCCTACTGAGAGAAGTAGCTCTCAGTCACCCTTAATTGTAAGGCAAAAATATTCTAACTTGATGATGTTGGCATTATTGATAAGGTATCAACTATGTAAGCTCAATTGCCTCTGGGATCCAGGCAAATGACAAAAAATGTTTGAAATGGTCCAGACTATTTGTTCTACCATACTATACTCCAACTCAAACCTTTGTCAACATCGTGTCCACCTGAACATAAATCTGTAAGTCAGTTTTAGCCTCCAGATCCTTAGCTTTTGACTCTCTGATCTAATGCTTGGTTTATGTATATTTATATATATCTAGAGAGACAAATCATTTACTTAGGTCTTTATGAAAGCAACCAAAGGATTTGTACAGGCAGACTGAGCATTCTCATGAAATTCATGAAGCAATTTTTAACATAATCATACAGGTAAAATTGTAAAGGACGTTGTATGTACAGAATAAAATTATAAAGGATATTGAGGGGAGTCCTTATGTCTCTTTCACTTTCTCCTCACTAAGCACCTTGAAATGATTTCTAGTTAGAACATTCCTGGTTCTGTCTATATTGCCTTTTCTGTTGTCATCAGCCTGCCCTGAACTTCAGTCTCTTGTTTTAGAATCCAAAACATTGTCAATTAATTCAGTGAAATATCTCATCAAACCTTCCATACCTGAATTGATAGCACTGACCAGATATTGTATCGAATGTAATTCCATAGCACACATGTAATTTAAGGATATGTTTTCTGAAATAAACGGCAAAATAGGTTTAACTTGAAGAGCTATATTTAACTATCTTGAGATTATTGAATTCCAGTAGAACTCCGAGAAATCTTTTACTGTATTTCTCTCCCCAAATAAGTTATAACAAAATGTGTATAAAAATTAGGTTCAAAATTAGCAATATTTTCTCTCAAAGTTTTTTCCTCCTTTTCCACATTTTTCTCTATTCTCTACATCTATGCAGTTTTTTTTCAATAGCTATTTGCACTTAATATTTATGATATGTAGCTAGAGTTGGACTATAAAGAAAGCTGCAGAGAAGGCAATGACAACCCACTCCAGTAGTCTTGCCTGGAGAATCCCATGGACAGAGGAGCCTGGTGGGCTACAGTCCATAGGGTGGCGAAGAGTCAGACACGACTGACTCGACTTAGCAGCAGCAGCGGCATAAAGAAAGCTGAGCACCAAAGAACTGATGATTTTGAATTGTGGTATTGCAGAAGATTCTTGAGAGTCCCTTAGACTGCAGGGAGATCAAACCAATCAATCCTAAAGGAAATCAGTCCTGAATATTCATTCCTTATGTTTCTTTTCAATTTCATCTTTTCCTGAATATATTTTATTAGTTTTTCCTCTTTATTTATGATATATTTTATAATAAAGAAATAATAGTTCATAGAATAATCCTCTGTGGTATCTTTTCTCCTCTTCTTTTTATCAAGATTGTAAATGAGACCACTTTCCTCCAAGGTCTTTCGTTAATTAGCACATATAATTCTTCCTGGCAGCTAAACTGTGGGTAACGTCCCTATTTAGTCATAAATCTCCTGGTTTTGTAGAGAAGGCATGTGATAAAAATTAGCTTTAATAATTCTCATTAACTTTGAAACACTTGCTACAAATATGCTATTATTTACTGTCTTAACTAACTTCATTGGGAATAACTAAAAATAAAAACTTGCTAGTAATTGGAACAATTGAAAATGCAGTAAATTTTGATATTTGCTGTGTGTATTAGTCATTCACTCATGTCCGACTCTTTATGTTTCCATGTACTGTAGCCTGCCAGTTTCCTCTGTCCATGAAGTTCTCCAGGCAAGAATACTAGAGTGGGTAGCCTTTCCCTTGGCCAGGGCATCTTCCTGAACCAGGAATGGAACCTGAGTCTCCTGCATTGCAAGCAGATTCTTTACTGTCNACTCATGTCCGACTCTTTATGTTTCCATGTACTGTAGCCTGCCAGTTTCCTCTGTCCATGAAGTTCTCCAGGCAAGAATACTAGAGTGGGTAGCCTTTCCCTTGGCCAGGGCATCTTCCTGAACCAGGAATGGAACCTGAGTCTCCTGCATTGCAAGCAGATTCCTTACTGTCTGATGCCACCAGGGAAGTCCAAATTTTGATCTAGTGCTGCACAGTTCTGTGAATTTTAGGCTATTTTTTTTCCCTTTGACTTACTTACTTAATATTCAACTCTAAGCTCCAAGGAACCAATTCTGAAGTTTTTCTTTTTCTCAGAGATATAAAGAAATCAATTATTGTTATACAGAACATACAACTTGTTTTAACCAAACAGCTAATTTTCAACCAAACAGCTAACCAGTTTCTAACTGGTTATTCAAAATGTTAACATTTGTTTTCAAGTTAATTTTCTCTTTTTTCAAAAAAGAGGCCACATGATTTAAGAATTTTTTGTTTTGTTTTTCTGGACATGGCTGTCTTTAAAATATTCCAATTTATTGATGAAAGAGTGACCTATCCTTTTTTATATAAGAATTTGGGAAGATGAGATGATATCATCAACTTCTTAAATATGAAATGTATCTACTACTCGGAATTTGGTTCAGGAAATGCTTTATGCTGATAGTGATTTACTATAATTTGCTGAGTGTCCCCATACAACCCTTCCAACAACAATTATTAATCGCTTAGGCCTAGTGTACTCATTCAAATAGACTAAATAAACTGAATATTTGTTTAGGTCTTCGCACATTTCAGATGCAGTAGGGTTTCCCTGATAGCTCAGTTGTTAAAGAATCTGCCTGCAATGCAGGAGACCCCAGTTTGATTCCTGGGTTGGGGAGATCTGCTGGAGAAGGGATAGGCTACCCACTCCAGTATTCTTGGGCTTCCCTTGTGGCTCAGCTGGTAAAGAATCCGCCTGCAAAGGAGGAGACCTGGGTTAGATTCCTGGGTTGAGCAGAGCCCCTGGAGAAGGGAAAAGTTACCCACTCCAGTATTTTGGCCTGGAGAATTCCATGGACTGTATAGTCCATGGGGTTGCAAAGAGTTGGACACGACTGAGTGACTTGCACTGCACTGCAGTTTATTCTTCTTGGTCTTTGTAACATCTAACTGATCTCCGAATCAAGAGATAAGAGAACAAGAACATGTATCTGGAAGAGATTTCTTAAACCTCATAATCAATCAACATCACAGAGAGCAAACCACAAATTAATGGAAAGGCAAGACAGAAATCATTGTATTTCTCATTAGATCCTCTGCCTCCCACCTATTAGAATTGCTGACCCCTGTTTTACAAACCTTGATGTATTCTGAGCCCCAGATCCCATCAGCTTATTATCATGTCATTATAAGCTATTATTATTCATTCCTAGAGTGCAAATGAGTCCTCTCATTTGGACTCCAAGGGAATGATAATTTGCAAAAAATGAACACATGATTTATTTTTGCCTCGTGAGTTTAAGTTTAATTTTAGGTTTTAAAAAGGAAAAGCTAAAGGGACTGGAGACTTGCTATGGTTAATTCTAACTGAACATTTCATAATCATAGATGACAGAACCTCAGGGTTGGAAGGCATCTGAGAGTCTCCTACTGAAGTCACACTGGTCTCAGACTGTTGTGTGAGAGAGAGATCTTGTCAGGAAAACAAGGGACCAGTCTGGGGGAAAGGCTGCAGACAGCAAAGGAGGATGGCAGAAAGGAATGGAGACGTTCCAGGCGTACTGGGATCAATTTCAGTATCTTTTACTCAGGAAATCTTTGCAAAAATGTATTCCTTTGTGAGGCTCTTGTGAGACTTCTTTCTTTGGTACTGTAGTGAAATTCTTAGTGCAGTGAAAGTATTGAAAAAACACAGGTGAACCAGAGCTTACTGGAAATACTGCACTCCTTAGTTTGTCGTAGAGAAGAGTGCAGGGTTAAGGGTGAAGTGACAGCTGTTTCATGCTGGCAACTTTGTTTTATTATGAAATTGCTTCTTTCTGTTTCCTGAGTCAGAGCTTCATTTACCAAACAGCTGATTCTTACAAAATGGCATTACTCCAATATTTTTCTTATATTTGAGAAAATCAAAATCACTTATATCCTTTTTCCATGAGGAAGTCTTCTTAAAATGTGAAACTCATATTAAAGTAGTTGTCAGTATTGTCTGCAGAATTCTTGGTAGTTCTTTGATGAAATATTCTAGGTCCATAGGAATTACACATCATTGTCTTTCAGGTTTTATTATACAGGAAATTCAGGGAAAAGCAGGAATGCTTTGTTTCTTTAGCAGGTACATACTTGGCCTCATGACTGTGACTAATAATGTATTTTCAATATAAAGCTTTTTTTTTTTTTTTTTCCAGGAAAGTGGTTTAGGGAATATACAGCCAGAAGATTTAATTCTTTGCTGGCTCTTCTCATTGCAGTGTTTTAGGATAATCACTCATTTTTGCCTGTGACCTAATACTCTGTTCCTTCAAGCAACTGAACAAAATAAAATCTGGACACGATCCCCATACTTAAAAAGAATTTTGTCTTGCTTTGATTGCTTGTATATGAAAAATCTATTTCTCTTTGGTTTTATTTACTTTCTAGATTATTCAGTTCAGTCAGTCATGACTGAATCTTTGCAACCCCATGGACTTTAGCAGGCCAGGCCTCCCTGTCCATCACCAACTCCTGGAGCTTGCTCAAACTCATGTCCATTGAGCTGGTGATGCCATCAAACCATCTCATCTTCTATTGTTCCCTGTTGTCTGTATTATTAGCCAGTCCCTAAATAGAGCAGAGCTAGGTTTCTATACTTCCAATTACTATAATCTGAATTTCTCCTACACTCTTTCCCATGGATCATTAAACTGCATTCCCAAATTTACCTTCAAGTAAACTTTTATATCTTCTTTTGGGATCTCTGTCTTTTTGTTTATTGAAAAAAAAAATCTTTATCTACCTTTGAACTGCTGACTTCTGCTGACCTTGAAAGATCCAGCTCATGTACAATGTCTATGAACTNTAAACTGCATTCCCAAATTTACCTTCAAGTAAACTTTTATATCTTCTTTTGGGATCTCTGTCTTTTTGTTTATTGAAAAAAAAAATCTTTATCTACCTTTGAACTGCTGACTTCTGCTGACCTTGAAAGATCCAGCTCATGTACAATGTCTATGAACTTATCTCTAACTGTTCCAGTCTTAAGTGATTGAACTCTCATCACTAGATGTATTTTGAGCACAAACTGTGTATGAGGTATTACTCTAGGCTCTGAGAGAAAATTTCATGAATGAGATGTCATTTAGGAACTGCCTTCAAGGATGAGTAGAATTTGACAGATTCTTGTTTTTTGGAAAGCTTCTTGGGTGGAGGTAAGGCGAAAGTCGTATTAGTGGGGAAGTCTGCAGGCTGTTATGTTAAGATGTAGCTGATAAGCTAGTTTAATTGGAGTACAGGATTTATGAAGGGGAATAATGGTTAAAAATGCTAGAATGGTAGGTTTAGGCAAGGTCATGGAGAGTGCTATGGGCTTCCCAGTGGTTCAATGGTAAAGAATCTGCCTGCAGTCTTATCACATCAACTACTTTAGTACGTATTTCATATAAATGGGGACATTTTCCTATACAACCACCCAACATCCAAATGTAGAGGAGCCATCCAAATGTGGAAATAATATCTTATCCTTAGACATCATTGCATTTTCTCCAATTTTTCCAGTAATATCCTATATAGGACAAAGACTTTGGTAAAAATCATGTTTGAAGTGTATTTCTGAGTATTTCAAATACCCCTGTAGTCCTGTTAAGGGGCTGTGTGCAGTGCTCCAGGAAAGACATATTTATCAGGGCCCTGAGAACCTTAGTTGGTCTCAAACCAATCAGTATTGTATTCCCAGTGTATCACAATATTTTCTCTGTAAAATCTATTTTCTTTTTCTTGTAGGAGTTCTTGTATGACATTCATAGAACACCATGTGGTTTTGCCTAGACAGTGAAGCCAGGGCAAACCCGAGTGTTCTCTCTGGTCCACAGCCAGGTGATGANGTAGTCCTGTTAAGGGGCTGTGTGCAGTGCTCCAGGAAAGACATATTTATCAGGGCCCTGAGAACCTTAGCTGGTCTCAAACCAATCAGTATTGTATTCCCAGTGTATCACAATATTTTCTCTGTAAAATCTATTTTATTTTTCTTGTAGGAGTTCTTGTATGACATTCATAAAACACCATGTGGTTTTGCCTAGACAGTGAAGCCAGGGCAAACCCGAGTGTTCTCTCTTGTCCACAGCCAGGTGATGACACCTTCCCTAAGAGGCTGTGCAGGGGAGGTGGCCTCTTGGTCAGCACCAGCAGTCCTCCAGTGAGTCCCCATGTCTGAACCCTCATGAAGACATCACTGAAAATCCCTGTCCCCATTTAAACTGTCTGAACGCAAGGTTTGAAAAAAAGCTCTCTGGTTTAGAATTTCTATTTAATTGAAAGTATGGAATAGATTTATAATAATAAAATTTAAAAAACAAATGGTAAAGGGATGCTCTGTATCACCTTCATCACCACCCCGACCCCAGGCTGGCCGCAGAGCTATGACTCAGTATTAGTCTCCACTGATCTGTGTTCTACCCACAGGTGGGTGCTTACCTCACAGCACTCCAAACAGATGTGTGCCTCTTCCCACTACAGTACCTGTATTCACAATAGGCTCTCCTCAGGGCGTTTATCAGCCTGAAGTCATTCTGTCATTCTGTGTGTTCTGGTGGGACTTCAGATCATCCAGTTTTCTGTTTCAGTTGGAATATTTCCATCTTGTTAGTAATGAATCTTTAGGTCAGAAACTGATTTTCATTTGGTTTTTAAGGCAACTTTTTGGAAAATTCAAGTAACGGGCAGCATAGTGTAAAATGTTAACTCTGTCACAGCATTGGAGTACTAACTGTATCAAGCTCAATCAGTTCCAAATCTATGTCTTCACATTGTGATTACACTTGGCTATGATAGTTCTATTGTATTATTCTTCGTGATCTTATATATTTCCTTACTTTCATCAGATTCGAGCAGAAAACGTACCTGGAAGCATCGAAAGATTCCTAGCAGAATTTCATCCGACTCTGCGGCTGTCTTCTCTCAGGGCCTCGTTCGTGAAGATGTGGCCTCTGTAAAGTGGCTGCCAGGCATCCTGCTGATTTCGTGCCCTGCTGGTGTAGCTGGATCTTGATGAGGACTGGAGGGAAAACAAAGGAAAACAATCTGTGACCCAAAGCCCTGGTGTCATTTGGGAGAAAAATGTTCCCCATGGGACCTTCAGGATAGAACTCCAAGGTTTGTACACATATGTGTAAATAATGTTAGATTCATGTTTCAAATAATGCCATTATTTTTGAAATACAAATGTGAAACATAAACTTCTTCATCCGTTTATGTAATGTGTTGTGGTTGATGCAGAAAGAATAATAGGAATATTCTCATTTTATCTATATTGTGAGGGAATGATGTGCTGAACTGGAATTTATAAAGGGAAATTTAAGGAGGAAAATTTCCAGTGTAGTTGACCATTTCTTTTTCAGGATGATGGCCTTCTTATCATCCCAAACAAGTATTCCCCATCCTTTGACACTTACTAGTAGAATATTTGTCATAGCAATGAAAACCGTTGTTTGTTGTTAAAAGGAAACTTATTACCTATTGTATAAGTTCTGGATGTAGCTTGGAGGATAACAGGCAATTTCTGGTAAGAATGTTAACAATTTATTTCCGTGGTCACTTAATAATGTGTGCTTAGTTGCTCAGTTATGTGTGACTCTTTGTGACCCCCATGGACTGTAGCCCTCCAGGATCCTCTGTCCATGGGGATTCTTCAAGCAAGAATACTGGAGTGGGTTGCCATGCCCTTCTCCAGGGGATCTTCCCAACCCAGGGTTCAAACCCAGGTATCCTACATTACAGGCTGATTCTTAACCATCTGAGTCACCAGGGAAGCCCCCACTTAATAATAGTTTGATCTTAAATTGAACATAAAATATTCATACTAAATTCTTTTGACTTGTTTACTTTTTTAGTTACACCAAAAATTAAATTGTACTTTAAGTAGATTAAAACCTTTTAGGGTAGACATTGCTATTATTGGATTTCTGGTTAGATTATTGAATTTTTTTCTTCACATCACTGAATATAGCAAAAGTAGGAGACAACATGTGGCTTAAAATGTGGATTCTCATCCATCAAAGGATCACCTTGAATTTTACAGAAGGAATATCTAAGAGATGAATGACTGGTTCTTCTAAGCATTATTGAATGCACTTGCAGTTAAAACATTTACTTGTAATAAATTGTGTGTGTCAGTCGCTGAGTCATGTCCAACTCTTTGCAACAAGTTAAACCTTCTCTAAGTCAGAGTTCCATTTGCTGCCCAGTGAAGATAATAACTGGAAGGTCTTCTTTAGTGATTTATATGCGATCATATGAAAAAGAAAGAAAGAAAAAAAGAAAGTGAAGTCGCTCAGTCATGTCCCACTCTTTGTGTCCCCATGGATGGAGTAGGCTACCAGGCTGCTCCATCCATGGGATTTTCCAGGCAAGAGTACTGAAGTGGGTTGCCATGTCCTTCTCCAGGGGATCTTCCCGACCCAGGGATCGAACCCAGGTCTCCTGCATTGCAGGCAGATGCTTTACCATCTGAGCTACCAGGGAAGCCTGATTATGTGAGAAAATTTCTGTAAAATTAATTTATAAATGAAACATTATACATATTTGCATGACTGTTTAGGTTTAAAATCACTAACTGTCTACTTTTTTCTACTAAGAAATTGAAATTAAGTACTAAATAGTGATGATTCAGTATGTGCACAATAACTCAGTCATGAATTTGGGACAATGCTCTCCTGTGTGCTCACAGCCCCACCAATAGGAGGGGATGCCCGCCAATAGGAAGGGACGCCCGCCAATAGGAAGGAGACTCCTAGAGCACTGAGGCCCAGAGCACTGTGTGTTGAGGGGCAAGGTAGCTGAGGGGTAACTCATCATCCTTGTATTCCACATAGCAATTGAAACTAGTAGCTGAAAATTAAGTGGAATATCAAACCTACTTTTGGAAGAGACATTTTTATCCCATTTCCCTTTCCTATCTTCATTTTAAAGAAAATCTGTCAGAGGATTTTGAACTTTCCTTTTAAATCCTTAACCTTTTTGATAGTCTGTTAACAACTGCCTTTAAGACTTTTTTAGTTGTAAAACTAATCAGTAAGAAGGACACTTAAAAAAAATCAATTCGGGGAGGTATGAACATATATCTCTTACAGAGGAGAAAAATGTTTTCTTCTGCTCCCCTAATACCAATGGCTGGGTCTAAAAGTTAAGCTGACAGAGAGGAACAGGAGAAAAAGCATACAAATTAATTAAAATATTTTTTACTTGACATAGGAGCCCTCATAAGGAAACA
>SJYA01000892.1:22903-97438 GCA_006410615.1 Neotragus moschatus | reverse complement strand
GATGCTGGGAGGGATTGGGGGCAGGAGGAGAAGGGGACGACCGAGGATGAGACGGCTGGATGGCATCATCGACTCGATGGACATGAGTCTGAGTGAACTCTGGGAGCTGGTGATGGACAGGGAGGCCTGACGTGCTACAATTCATGGGGTCACAAAGAGTTGGACACGACTGAGTGACTGAACTGAACTGAAGGTTAACTTTAGGAAAAGCTAATTGCTTTTTAACTTTTAAAAACTTAACTGCTACCTTTTTTCCCAAGTGGTTGTACCATTTTTAATGTCCCATGGTTTCAAAGACTTGCATTGTCATTGTTTAAAATTTACCCATTCCACTAGGTCTTTAATGGCATATAAAAGTGATTTGAATTTGTATTTACCTAAATGACTGATGATGTAGAATATCATTTCATGGGCTCCTTGGATTTTCTTGGGCTCTTTCAAATAANCATTTTTAATGTCCCATGGTTTCAAAGACTTGCATTGTCATTGTTTAAAATTTACCCATTCTACTAGGTCTTTAATGGCATATAAAAGTGATTTGAATTTGTATTTACCTAAATGACTGATGATGTAGAATATCATTTCATGGGCTCCTTGGATTTTCTTGGGCTCTTTCAAATAAACATTAGAAATATTTCATTTAAAAGAATTTACATTCTGTTTTTATTATACTTTGAGAGCCTTTCTTAAATATTCATATGTGATAAAAGTCTTATACATATTATATCCAAGGTCCCCAACTTCTGAGATCTATGTCTGATGATCTGAGTTGGAGCTGATGTAACAGTAATAGAAATAAAGTGAGAAATAAATGTAATGCACTTGAGTCATCCCCAAACCATCTCCTACCCTATGGTACATGGAAAAATTATCTTCTAAAAAACCAGTGCCTGGTGCCAAAAAGATTGGAGACCACAGAATTATATGACTTCTAAATATTTTGTTCCCATTTATGGTTTATGTTTCCATGACTTTAGTAGAGACTTTGAAAGGCAGATTTTTGGTTTCTTTTTGTGTGTGAAGTCAGATTTAACAATTTTCCTTTGTTTCCATACCTAAGAAACTTTTACTTAAACCAAAGTAAATATTTTCTATGTTTTCTTCAAGATGTTTTATAACCAATGAATTAAACTCTTTGAATGGGTAAATTGTGTTTGTTGCTCAGTTGTGTCCAACTCTTTGGGACCCCACGGACCCTAGCCTGCCAGAAATACTGGAGTGGATTGCCATTCCCTTCCCCAGGGGATCTTCCTAACCCAGGGATTGAATCCAGTTCTCCTGTATTGCAAGCAGATTCGTTATCATCTGAGTTACCAGAGAAGTCCTATGGCATGTGAATTATATCTCAAAAAGCTGCTAAATATATTTTTAAAGTGAGTGCCATAGAATAAAACACATTCTATAATGTAAGACATTCCACAAGCTGGCATCAAGATTGCCAGGAGAAATATCAATAACCTTACATATGCAGATGATACCACTGTAATGGCAGAAAGCTAAGAAGAACTAAAGAGCCTCTTGATGAAGGTGAAACAGGAGAGTGAAAAAGCTGTCAACATTCAAAAAATTAAGGGCATCTGTCCCAGAACTTTATGGCAAATAGTTGGGAAAAAAATGGAAACAGTGACAGATTTTCTCCTTTTGGGCTCCAAAGTCACTGCAGACAGTGATTGCAGCCACAAAATTAAAAGACATTTGCTTCTTGGGAAAAAAGCCATGGCAAGCCTAGACAGGGTATCAAAAAGCAGAGACATAATTTTGCCAACAAAGGTCAATACAGTCAAAGCTATGGTTTTTCCAGGAGTCATGTTTGGATGTGAGAGTTGGACCATAAAGATGACTGAGTGCCAAAGAATTCATGCTTTTGAATTGTGGCGCTGGAGAAGACTCTTCAGTCCCTTGGACAGCAAGGAAATCAAGCCAGTCATTCTTAAAGGAAATCAATCCTGAATATTCATTGGAAGGACCGATGCTGAAGCTGAAGCTTCAATAGTTTGGCCACCTGAGGTGAAGAGCTGATTCATTGGAAAAGACCTTTATGCTAGGAAAGATTGAAAAGTAAGAGGAGAAGGGGCCAGTAGAGGATGAGACTGTTAAGTGGCATCAATGACTCAATGGACATAAGTTTGTGCAAACTCTGGGAGTGAAGGACAGGTGAACCTGGCATGCTTCAGTTCATGGGGTTGCAAATAGTTGGACACAACTTAGTGACTGAACAACATCAATATATGTTCCCTCTGGAATAGATGTTTTTCATCACAGTCTTATTTTACTCTGATATTAAAATTTGGTTCTGGTATACCTTCCCTGGCGGCCAGTGGTAAAATGATTTGTCTGCCAATGTAGGAGACTTGGTTTGATCCCTGGTCCGGGAAGATCCCCTAGAGAAGGAAATGGCAACCCGGTATTCTCCAGTATTCTTGCCTGGAGAACCCTATGGACAGAAGAGCCTGGTGTGCTATTAGTCCATGGTGTCACAAAGAGTGGGACACAACTCAGTGACTGAACAACAACACTGACAACCACCACCTTCTTATTTTTGTTTAACAATACATCTTAGATAAATATTGAATTAATTCGTATGCCCAATAATTTTAAATCTAGCAATTTAAGGTGCAAAACCATAATTAATTTAACATTCACATCCTCTAACTTTTAAAGCCACTTTCCATTAGCAAGACCTTTGTGATCTCCAGCACAGTTGGCAACAACTTTATTTCTATAAGTAAAAGATAATAATACATTCAAGATACTCACTATAAAATAAGTAATAATATTAAAGGCTTTATCTTGTCTTGGGGCTATCATTAGCCTTCAAAAAAATTACTTGGCCCCACAGGCTTAGATGGATTTTAAATTTTGAAGAAGGGATTAGACAGGGAGGAGGGATGTTAAAATTGTCATTTTTTCCTTTTCCCTAGGGCACCCGTGTCAAAAGCCACTTAAAAAGGGAACTCTCTGCTTCAGGCCTTACCCAGCAAGAACTAACAGAAAACCATACCACATTCAGCTGTGATTTTTATCATTTTTCTAAAAAGTGAATTCAGCCTCCAGTTCTGCCAAAGTATATAAATACATTTTAGAGTTTTGACCTTAGGTAACTGGGGAGCAACCAGATAAGCTGATGTCAAAGAATATTTGCTTTTATTTTTAAAATATCTATTTTATACTTATAAAATCTAAAGGTGACCTGAGTGAGAGTGGGAATGAAGCATCAGAAACATGGGCTGGGTCAGTAAAAAGTGGTTTCTTTACTCTTTAATAAGCTGGGAAAAGTGCTAAGGAAAAAAAAAATCACATATCTAAAAAAGGAAACCAATTTTTTCTATTGATCTCACCATTGTGTGCATTTCTCCGTCTCATGTGTACAGTAGGTGTGTGTTTGTGTGTTTAAATCATTGCAATAAGGCTAAGATTACAAAGAAGAAATGTTAAACTCCTCAGATATGAAAATAATCCCTAGGTATTTTTCTTGACCCTGCAAAAGTAAAAAAGCATGAAATAATTTTGCCAAGAGGAACAGATGTTTTTGTTGTATATTTCTTACTCCCTGGGCATGATGAGAATTCTAAATATAAACGTTCAAACAGACAGGGTGCAAACACACAGGAAGTTTGTAGGAGTGTGAGGATTCGTTTAGGCAATTCAATCTGATTCACAATTTTGCACATGAATCAAAAATCAAGAAAATGGGAAAAAGGACCATTTAGACATATTAACATGTGTCTGCTACGCATCTTAAAAAGAAAGCCAATTCAGAGAGGTTGCTAGTCTCATGACTAACTTAAACTACACAAAGAATAAATAGAAACAAGTTTCAAAGACATACATACTACTTAATTTTGCATGATTATTCAAATGACCTTATGGTCTGAATGGAGTCACATTCATAAATTCCCAAATTTCATTAATATTTAGTACATTTTATATATTAAATTAAAAAATGGAAATCTTTGAGCAGAAGTGGTAGAGAGGGCAGAATGAGTATTCTAATCAACTAACACATTATTTGGTACATAGTTATCTAATATTCAATATAAGAATTAAAATTTATATTCATGATGCTATAACAAATTAAGCTTTTTGTGTTCAGTGGATAGTGACTATGTTGAAATTTCATTTCAAAATGAAATAGAAATTCCATTTGTTTCATGCTTATTTCATATTTAGTTTTGTTTTTTCACCATGAAAATAATATTTCTGGGCAACATCAACAGGATGGAGACACAGATTGTTCCTGACTTCACTTCTCTTAAGATCAGTTAGCAAGGACAACTATGCAAGGACAAGGCACCACTGAGGAAATCCCAGTACCCAGAGATGAGACTGAAGCACTCCCCTGAGTCCGCAGAGATGGAGAAAGACCACAATAGATGGTTAAGAAAAATGGTTATACTCTGCATGCTCCTATGCTAGGCTGCACAGCACCACACCAAGAGGGCCTCTCTGGACCTAGTCTCTCCAGCAGGAAAAAGAAAACCTAAGGTTCAGTTCCTGCTTTGCCAACACTGCAGTATGCTTCCTTGGAGGCCCACCCAGATCTCATCTCACAGGGATCACTAGAAACTCTGCTAAGCTTCACTTCTGGAGAGCAGAAAGAGATGGAGTAGGGGTAGGGTTTAAAGTGAATAGTGTTCAGGTCTCAGACTGCATTCCTCCCTGCAGTGGTGCTTTAGCAGAGCTCCCAGAAGTAGCTCTTCCATCTGCAGAGCAGAGCCAGGGCCTGCCCCCATCTGGCCAAGGAGCTCAGTGGATAGTTCTGCCTGACTCAGGTGCCTAGCACAAGTCTTACTGGATCTGGAACCCATGTGACTTCCCACCCTGACAGGGAAGCAAACCTGAAGTATAGCCTCAGATCCTTCTCAACAAAGAAACCTGAGCAGAGACCCCAGGCAGACACAGAGGCTATATTATAGACACATTGGGTAGGGAGCTAGGCCAACAGTACTGCACAACTGTTAAGTATAGCATCTGGCCCCACATTACAAGAGTCTAAACAGGGACCCTGAACATTGTCATAACCCAGACTATGATTCTGCCCAGCCACAAAGCCCAGCTTAAGCAGAGTCCAGACTATAGCTTTGATAGGTGGTTGAAGACAGCCTGTGGCCTTGCCCAGAAAGGCCACAGGCAATGACCTGCACTATCATGGAACATAGCTCACAGCCCCATTTGACCAGGAAGTCTCAACAATGACTCCATCTGACCTCAGAGCACAGTTTCTAGCACACTCAGCTGAAGGATACACTTGCAGGCACCTCCCAATTAAAGAATATAGCCAGTGACCTCACCCAACAGCAGAGTACAGCCAGATGTCTATGTGGCCACAAAATGCATCCTGCAGCCTCATTTAACTTTGGGACATAGTCTGCATCTCTGTCTGATCACAGAACATGACCTGAGAACTTATTTTACCATAAAGCCCAGCCTGTGGCCCTGCCTGGACAGAGTTCAGTCAATGGCACCATCTGGTTAGGAAGCACAGCCTAAGACCCCACCAGACCAGGATTAACTGCAGAGTTCAGCTCAAAACCCTGCCAACAGTGGAGCTCAACAAGTGTCACCACAATGTAAGGGAACATAGTCTGTGACCTTGCCTGACCAGAGGTGACTGCAGAGCTCTGCTAGTGAATCCGTCAGACCAAGGAGCACAGCCAATGGCCCAGACTGATCAGGGAGACCATCCAACAACCCCTCTCGAATGCAGAGCCCAGACAAACACGGAACCCAGCTAATGGTAATCTGCTGATCTCAGAGAACAGACAACTGATTTATGAAATGCTAGGCCTTGCTCCGTTGACTTAAGAAAGGAGGAACAGAAGCAGGTCATATTCACAAAAGATGAGCTTGACTATACATTTACTCTCATGGCCTAGGACTGTGTTCATTAATTTCTGTTTCTGCTCTTGTTGGACATTCTAACTCTTTCTTATGATTAGTGTTTACCTGAAAATTTATTCCCATATAATTATTTAAATCTATTTGTGTGGATCACAATAAACCGTGGAAAATTCTGAAACAGATGGGAATACCAGAAACCTAACTTGCCTCTTGAGAAATCTGTATGCAGGTCAGGAAGCAACAGTTAGAACTGGACATGGAACANGCTGGATGGCATTACGGACTCAATGGACATGAGTCTGAGTGAACTCTGGGAGATGGTGATGGACAGGGAGGCCTGGCGTGCTGCGATTCATGGAGTCGCAAAGAGTCGGACATGACTGAGCGACTGAACTGAACTGATGCATTTTTATTTAAAGCTCACCACATGTAAACAGAATATATTTGGTCTTTCATTTTGACCAGTCTGACAAATATACATTCCATTAGAGTATCAGTTCATTTGTTTTTAAATATAGTTATTTAAATGGTTGCATTTAATACTATCATTTTGCTTTTTCTATTATAAATTCCAAGATACAGAGAACAAATAGGAGTTGCCAGAGCAAAGGTGGGTAGATCAGAGTGAAACAGGTAAAGGGAATTAAGAGTTACAAACCTCCAGTTATAAAATAAATAAGTCCAGAGATATAATACACACCATAAGGAAAATAGTCAATAATACTGTAGTAACTTTGTATAGGACACATGGTTACTAGACTTATTGTGGTGATCATGTCATAATGTATGCAAATATAAAATCAATGTGCAATATGCATGAAATTAACAAATATATATTAAAATATTCTAATTTTAAAATATGGCTTTTCTATATTAGTATTAGGAAAAGTAGATATTAAGGCAAAACCCATTACTGGAAAAGAAGAGGGACATTTCAATATAATGAAGAAGTTAATACATCAGAAATTTATAGAATTTCTACATGAGTATGTACCCAATTAAATGTTTCAAAATATATAAAGCAAATGTTGACATAACAAAAAGAACCATTTGTAATCAGAATGTGAGATTTAGCAAATTTCTTTCAGTGACTGAATAAGCATAAGCAGACCAAAAAAAAAAAAAAAAAAACTATGAAAGTTTGTTCAAGATGTATAATCCTGATCTAACTGACATACATAGACCACTGTAATTAATAGTACAGATAAATATTATTTTCACATACTATAAAGCACTTAACCAAATAGATCTCAAATTACCTTCTAAATCATTTCTCAAGAAGTTTCCAGGATATGAAACTACATGAAATATATAATATGACCATGGTGAAACTAAGTTAGAAATCAACAACAAAAAATACATGATTAGGAAATTCCCAAATGTTTGGTAATTAAATTTTATATTTATGATAGAATTTAGATTAGAAAATATTTTAGCCCAGTAATAATGGAAATTCAACATACACAATGTAGTGTATTTGTGATTAGAGGGAAATCAACAGCCTTTGGGAACAAAGCTTAAAACTCAATGAGCTCATTAATAANACAACAAAAAATACATGATTAGGAAATTCCCAAATGTTTGGTAATTAAATTTTATATTTATGATAGAAATTAGATTAGAAAATATTTTAGCCCAGTAATAATGGAAATTCAACATATACAATGTAGTGTATTTGTGATTAGAGGGAAATCAACAGCCTTTGGGAACAAAGCTTAAAACTCAATGAGCTCATTAATAATCAAGTAAGCTAGAAAAATAAAAGTAATTAAACCTAAAGAAAGTAAAAAGATTAAAAAATTAATATTATAAAGTAATAAAATAGAAAACAAATAACTAACTCTTGAAAATCAGGAAGTCCATGTTTGGAGACAATTCTTAGGATTCTCTTGTGTTGTATTTATTTGGTGGTTATCTCATATATACAAGTTAGGGGGTTGGCAGCATGATACAGAAGAAGGAAAAATTTTTAAAAAGAAAGTATAACTGAGATTAATGCTATTTTGTAACAATAGATGGTCCATTTTACTGCAAACCCCTGTGAGGCCTGCCTATGATTTATAAAACACATGTAAAGATTCTGTCTTAAACATGGAAGTCCAGAGCATCTATAAACCAACACTTAATACCCAGTTGGTGAGGAATGCTGAAGGGTTTTGTTTTGCCCTTTTTGATATAGACTCCTAGTAGCTATAGCAGATGTCAATGTAGCAAATCTGACATCTGTTTAGCGTATCGTTCCTAATATGGATTCTTGGAAACCAAGAAATAACAATGATATTTGTTCTGATATCAGAATCAGTTAATGGCTAATGTCTAATAGCACATGAAAGAATTTTGCAGGGGCGATCCTAAGATGGCAGAGGAATAGGATGGGGAGACAACTTTCTTCCCACAAATTCATCAAAAGATCATTTGAACTCAGCAAATGCCACAAAACTACTTCTGAATGCTGGCGGAGGACACCACGCACCCAGAAAGGCAGCCCATTGTCTTCAAAAGGAGGTAGGACAAAATATAAAAAATAAAAAGAGAGACAAAAGAGTTACAGATGAAGACCCCTCACAGGGAGGGAGTCATAAAAGAGGAGAAGTTTCCAAACACCGTGGAATCCTCTCACCAGCGGGTCTGTGGGGAGTTTTGGAATCTCAGAGGGCAACATAACCAGAAGGAAAAAATAAATAAATAAAACCCACAGATTATGTGCCTAACTACAACACTCAATGGAGAAGTAGCCCAGACACTTGCATCCACCACTCGCAAGCGGGGGCTGAACAGGGAGGCATGGGCTGCTTTGCTTAGGGTAAAAAATGGGCCTGAATGCCCTGAGGACAATCTGAGGGAGCTAACATGGGATAGCAATCCAAACTGTGGGATAGCTAGAGAGAAAGTGGAAAAAAAAAGAGAGAGAGAGAACTTTCCCATGAAAAGCTCTAACCTAAGGCACTGCTGGCCCTCTCACAGAACAAAGGACTGAGCGAATATCAGAGGAGAGCTACCCGGCTTGGACTGGCCCATCCCTTGCTGGAGGCAGAGAGGCAGTCAGGCAACAGCCAGAGCAGGAAGGTGAGGGGTAAACTCGGCCCCAGAGACAGCATCCTCTACCAAACTACAAGCAGGCTTCCAGTTGCTAACCAAGTCTTCCTGGAATCCTGGACTATCAACATCCGCAAGGAGGGTCACAGCCAGAGATCAGTTCTCCAGAGGAGACACATGCCACACCTGAGATGGCATTCCCGCTGTGCAACCAAGGAAACTGAAAGGCTGGGACAGGGGAGGTGGTAAGACACACTGCCCCAACTGGGGAGTGTGCACTCACCAAGCACTTGGTCACGTGAACTGCTCAGACCTGGGAAGGGCACAAAACGCAGGCCCAACCAACTCTGTGCCTTTGTGGAGTACCCAAGAACCTGAACCTGAACAGCTTAGACCTGGGAAGTTCACACAACCCAGGGCCTGATTTAGACAGTCCCCCTGCAGAGCAACCTAGAGCCTGAGCAGTGTAGACTAGGAAACTACACATACTGTGAGCGGGAGCAAACCCAGGGTGGCCCAGACACTGTGAGTACTCCACACACACACACCACTGATATTTGTTTACAGTGTTCCTTCCTCCATGCAGCACAATTGAACAAGTGAGCCTACATAAATGACCACCTTTGCCCCCTTGTGTCAGGGCAGAAATTAGACACTGAAGAGACTTGCAAACAGAGGAAGCCAAAATAAACAAAGAAGAGGGAACTGCTTTGGAAGAGACAGGTGCAACAGATTAAAACCCTGTGGTTAGCACTGACTACACTGAAAGGGGCCTATAGACCTTGAGAAATATAAGCTGGAACAAGGAACTATCTGAAACTGAACTGACCCCACACTGCCCTCAACAGCTCCAGAGAAGCTCCTAGATACATTTTACTATTATAATTTTTTTTAATTTATTTTACTTTTAAGTTCTTTATTACTCCTTTAATTTTCATTTTGGAAACCTGCCATTACCTTGCCAAAAAAGACCCTATTTTAAAAGCAAATTTCATATATATATATTTTATAATTTTTGTGATCTTTTTTTCCAATATTGTATTTTTGAGAGTCTAACCTCTACTCTAGATTTTTAATCTTTGCTTTTTGGTATTTGTTATCAATTTTGTACCTTTAAGAATCCAATCCTCAGTACCCATTTTTACTTAGGGGTGTGATTACTGGCTTGACTGCTCTCTTTCCTTTTGACTCTCCTTTTTCTCCCCCAGGTCACCTCTATCTCCTCCCTCCCCCGTTCTCTTCTCTACTTAACTCTGTGAATCTCCTTGGGTATTCCAGGCTGTGGAGAAAACTTAGGGAACTGATTATTGGCTAGATTGGTCTCTCTCCTTTTGACTCCCCCTCCTCTCCTCCTGATCACCTTTATCTCCTTCCTCCCTCTTCTCTTCTCAGTGTAACTCCATGAACCTCTCTGAGTGTTCCAGACTGTGGAGAGTAAATAGGGAATTGATTACTGGCTAGACTGCTCTCACCCCCTTTGATTCCCCCTCTTCTCCTCCTGATCATCTCTATCTCCCTCTTCCCTCTTCTCTTCATGTAACTCTGTGACCCTCTCTGGGTGTCCCTCACCGTGGAGANCTCTACTCTAGATTTTTAATCTTTGCTTTTTGGTATTTGTTATCAATTTTGTACCTTTAAGAATCCAATCCTCAGTACCCATTTTTACTTAGGGGTGTGATTACTGGCTTGACTGCTCTCTTTCCTTTTGACTCTCCTTTTTCTCCCCCAGGTCACCTCTATCTCCTCCCTCCCCCGTTCTCTTCTCTACTTAACTCTGTGAATCTCCTTGGGTATTCCAGGCTGTGGAGAAAACTTAGGGAACTGATTATTGGCTAGATTGGTCTCTCTCCTTTTGACTCCCCCTCCTCTACTCCTGATCACCTTTATCTCCTTCCTCCCTCTTCTCTTCTCAGTGTAACTCCATGAACCTCTCTGAGTGTTCCAGACTGTGGAGAGTAAATAGGGAATTGATTACTGGCTAGACTGCTCTCACCCCCTTTGATTCCCCCTCTTCTCCTCCTGATCATCTCTATCTCCCTCTTCCCTCTTCTCTTCATGTAACTCTGTGACCCTCTCTGGGTGTCCCTCACCGTGGAGAATCTTTTCACCATTAACCTAGATGTTTTATCATCAGTGCTGTATAGATGGAGAAGTCTTGAGGCCACTGTGAGAATATGACTGAAAGCCAGAGGCAGGAGGCTTAAAACCAAAACTTGGATTTAAGAACATCAGAGAACTCCTGATTCCAGGAAACATTAATAGACAAGAGCTCATGTGAAAGCCTCCATACCTACACTGAAACCAAGCTTGACCCAAGAGCCAACAAGTTTCAGAGCAAGACATACCAAGCTAATTTTCCAACAACACAGGAACATAACCAAGCATTAAAACACAGGCAGCCAAAAGTCACACCAAACCCACAGACACCTCAAAACTCACTACTGGACACTTCAATGCACTCCAGAGAGAAGAGATTCAGCTCCACCCACCAGAACACTGACACATGCTTCCCTAACCAGGAAAACTTGACAAGCCACTTGTCCAACCCTACCCATGGGGAGGAACCTCCACAATAAAGAGGAATCACAAACTTCCAGTATACAGAAAGGCAACCCCAAACACAACAATCTAAACAAGATGAAAAGGCAGAGAAATATTCAGCAGGTAAAGGAACGTGATAAAAGCCCACCAAACCAAACCTAGAGGAGGAGATAGGGAGTCTACCTGAAAAAGAATTCAGAATAACAATAGTAAAAATGACTTAAAATCTTGAAAACAAAATGGAGTTACAGATAAATAGTCTGGAGACAAGGATTGAGAAGATGCAAGAAAAATTTAACAAGGACCTAGAAGAAATAAAAAAAGAGTTAATCAATAATGAATAATGCAATAAATAAGGTCAAAAGCACTCTAGGGGGGAGGACCAACAATAGAATAACTGAGGCAGAAGATAGGATAAGTGAAGTGGAAGATAGAATGGTGGAAATAAATGAAGCTGAGAGGAAAAATNAATTTAACAAGGACCTAGAAGAAATAAAAAAAGAGTTAATCAATAATGAATAATGCAATAAATAAGGTCAAAAGCACTCTAGGGGGGAGGACCAACAATAGAATAACTGAGGCAGAAGATAGGATAAGTGAAGTGGAAGATAGAATGGTGGAAATAAATGAAGCTGAGAGGAAAAATAATAAAGAATTAAAAGAAATGAAGACAACTTCAGAGACCTCTGGGACAATGTTAAATGCCCCAACACAAATCATAGGTGTCCCAGAAGAAGAACAAAAGAAAGGCCATGAGAAAATACTTGAGGAGATGATAGTTGAAAACTTCCCTAAAAAGGGGAAGGAAATACCCACCGAAATCCAAGAAACCCAGAGAGTCCCAAACAGGATAAACCCAAAGTGAAACACCCCAAGACACATATTAATCANAGTGTAGACTGGGAAACCACTCATACTGTGAGCGGGAGCAAACCCAGGGTGGCCCAGACACTGTGAGTACTCCACACACACACACCACTGATATTTGTTTACAGTGTTCCTTCCTCCATGCAGCACAATTGAACAAGTGAGCCTACATAAATGACCACCTTTGCCCCCTTGTGTCAGGGCAGAAATTAGACACTGAAGAGACTTGCAAACAGAGGAAGCCAAAATAAACAAAGAAGAGGGAACTGCTTTGGAAGAGACAGGTGCAACAGATTAAAACCCTGTGGTTAGCACTGACTACACTGAAAGGGGCCTATAGACCTTGAGAAATATAAGCTGGAACAAGGAACTATCTGAAACTGAACTGACCCCACACTGCCCTCAACAGCTCCAGAGAAACTCCTAGATACATTTTACTATTATAATTTTTTTTAATTTATTTTACTTTTAAGTTCTTTATTACTCCTTTAATTTTCATTTTTGAAACCTGCCATTACCTTGCCAAAAAAGACCCTATTTTAAAAGCAAATTTCATATATATATATTTTATAATTTTTGTGATCTTTTTTTCCAATATTGTATTTTTGAGAGTCTAACCTCTACTCTAGATTTTTAATCTTTGCTTTTTGGTATTTGTTATCAATTTTGTACCTTTAAGAATCCAATCCTCAGTACCCATTTTTACTTAGGGGTGTGATTACTGGCTTGACTGCTCTCTTTCCTTTTGACTCTCCTTTTTCTCCCCCAGGTCACCTCTATCTCCTCCCTCCCCCCTTCTCTTCTCTACTTAACTCTGTGAATCTCCTTGGGTATTCCAGGCTGTGGAGAAAACTTAGGGAACTGATTATTGGCTAGATTGGTCTCTCTCCTTTTGACTCCCCCTCCTCTACTCCTGATCACCTTTATCTCCTTCCTCCCTCTTCTCTTCTCAGTGTAACTCCATGAACCTCTCTGAGTGTTCCAGACTGTGGAGAGTAAATAGGGAATTGATTACTGGCTAGACTGCTCTCACCCACTTTGATTCCCCCTCTTCTCCTCCTGATCATCTCTATCTCCCTCTTCCCTCTTCTCTTCATGTAACTCTGTGACCCTCTCTGGGTGTCCCTCACCGTGGAGAATCTTTTCACCATTAACCTAGATGTTTTATCATCAGTGCTGTATAGATGGAGAAGTCTTGAGGCCACTGTGAGAATATGACTGAAAGCCAGAGGCAGGAGGCTTAAAACCAAAACTTGGATTTAAGAACATCAGAGAACTCCTGATTCCAGGAAACATTAATAGACAAGAGCTCATGTGAAAGCCTCCATACCTACACTGAAACCAAGCTTGACCCAAGAGCCAACAAGTTTCAGAGCAAGACATACCAAGCTAATTTTCCAACAACACAGGAACATAACCAAGCATTAAAACACAGGCAGCCAAAAGTCACACCAAACCCACAGACACCTCAAAACTCACTACTGGACACTTCAATGCACTCCAGAGAGAAGAGATTCAGCTCCACCCACCAGAACACTGACACATGCTTCCCTAACCAGGAAAACTTGACAAGCCACTTGTCCAACCCTACCCATGGGGAGGAACCTCCACAATAAAGAGGAATCACAAACTTCCAGTATACAGAAAGGCAACCCCAAACACAACAATCTAAACAAGATGAAAAGGCAGAGAAATATTCAGCAGGTAAAGGAACATGATAGAAGCCCACCAAAACAAACCAAGAGGAGGAGATAGGGAGTCTACCTGAAAAAGAATTCAGAATAACAATAGTAAAAATGACTTAAAATCTTGAAAACAAAATGGAGTTACAGATAAATAGTCTGGAGACAAGGATTGAGAAGATGCAAGAAAAATTTAACAAGGACCTAGAAGAAATAAAAAAAGAGTTAATCAATAATGAATAATGCAATAAATAAGGTCAAAAGCACTCTAGGGGGGAGGACCAACAATAGAATAACTGAGGCAGAAGATAGGATAAGTGAAGTGGAAGATAGAATGGTGGAAATAAATGAAGCTGAGAGGAAAAATAATAAAGAATTAAAAGAAATGAAGACAACTTCAGAGACCTCTGGGACAATGTTAAATGCCCCAACACAAATCATAGGTGTCCCAGAAGAAGAACAAAAGAAAGGCCATGAGAAAATACTTGAGGAGATGATAGTTGAAAACTTCCCTAAAAAGGGGAAGGAAATACCCACCAAAATCCAAGAAACCCAGAGAGTCCCAAACAGGATAAACCCAAAGTGAAACACCCCAAGACACATATTAATCAAATTAATAAAGATAAAACACAAAGAGCAAATATTAAAAGCAGAAAAAGAAAAACAAAAAATAACATACAAGGGGATTCCCATAAGGATAACAGCTGATCTTTCAATAGAAACTCTTCAAGCCAGAAGGGAATGGCACAACATACTTAAAGTGATGAAAGAGAAAAACCTACAACCCAGATTACCGTACCCAGCAAGGATCTCAGTTAAATATGAAGGAGAAATCAAAAACTTTACAGACAAGCAAAAGCTAAGATAATTCAGCACCGCCAAACCAGCTCTTCAACAAATGTTAATTGATCTTCTCTAGACAGGAAACACAGGAAAGGTTTATAAACTCAAACCCCAAATAACAAAGTAAATGGCAATTGGATCATACTTATCAATAATTACCTTAAATGCAAATGGGTTGAATGCCCCAACCAAAAGACAAAGGCTGGCTGAATGGATATAAAAACAAGACCCCTATATATGCTGTCTACAAGAGACTCATCTCAAAACAAGGGACACATACAAACTGAAAGTGAAGGGGTGGAAAAAGATATTTCATGCAAATGGAAACCAAAAGAAAGCAGGAGTAACAATCCTCATATCAGATAAAATAGACTTTGAAATAAAGGCCATGAAAAGAGACAAANGTGTTGGTGACGCTGTGATAAATTAGAATACTCAGAAACTGCCAGTGGGAATGCAAAAATATGAAGCACTTTTGAAAGCAATTTGGGAGTTCCTAAAAACGTTAAACACAGAGTCACAACTTCACTCAGCAGTATCAATCCTAGGTAAAAGCCCAAGAGATTTGAAATATGTCTACACAAAAGCTTTTACACAAACGTCCATAACATCATTATATTTGATAGCCAAAAAGCAGAAACCACACAAATGTCTATCAACTGATGAATGAATAAACAAAAGTAATGTATTCACACAATGGAACACTATTTAGCCATAAAAATGAACAAAGTACCATCCATGCTACAATGAATATCCCTTAAAAACACTATGCTAAATGAAAGAAGCCAATCATAAAAGACTTCACATTATATAACTTCAAAGTGTCCAGAATATACAAATCTACGTAGACAAAAAGCAGATTAGTGATTTTCAGGACTTAGGGGAAAGAAGAAAGAGGAAATGATCACAAATGGGTATGAAATTTCTTTTGGGGGTGATAAAAATATTAAAATTTAGTTAATGGTGACGATTGTACAAGTCTATAAATATATTGAAGACCACTGAATGATCCACTTCACAATGGAGAATTTTATGCTATGTGAATTAAATCTTGATAAATCTTCTTGTATAAAAGAAAATATAATTGGGAACAAGAATTTTAAAAGACTAAAATTGGTGGTGAAGTACAGAATTAAGGCTTAATCTGTGTTCTCTATACCTATAAAGTAAGAAACTGACTGCAAGAAAAACATGAAGAAAAATGGATACAGATGTGCTTTATAGAGCATGTGAAAATGTGATAAAGGGATAAAACAGACTTGATTCTTCCAGGAAAATTATAAAAATGTCTCTAAAAATTGTTTACTCGACTCTTCCTTCCACCTTGTTGGCCCCAGGTATGTTCACTCCACTGTACATTCTAGCTATACTTCTATAAGGCCAAGCCAACAACCATAGGAAAAGTGGAAAGACATGCAAGATCACATTATGGCTGTGATTGGCCCCTTTCACCATAAAAAAGATTTAAATTTTCATTTTATGACTGCATTTGTATAAAGAAAAATACATTACTATTATATATTAAAATATTTTTATAGACTTAAAAGTTTGTTTCTTTTAATTTTATAATAAATGTAAAAGATTTTTGTGGGCTCCTAAAAATAGTGTGGGCCTTGGCACCATGCCTACTGGGTCTGTCCTGAGGACACAAGACCAAAGCATGGAATGGGAGCCTTAGCACAAAGTGAGTCTAAGTGTGCAGAACTGTGGGATGAAGGGATGTGACTGCAGGCATCAGAGGCATCTGATATCATCCATCATGTGAATAAATATTTTCACTTAAGTCAAATATCATATCTTCTTAGAACATCTTTCATAGAAAATCATTTTTAAAATATTTGGCTTATGACTGTAAATCACCACCTATATTTATAACTGGGACAATATGTAATGGGATAAGCTTATATTACAAGACAAAATGATGCCTGATATTATTTTCTGACATTGTTTATCTGCTAGTCCTTGAAAATTGCATAGAAAGTATTTTTTTTTCTATCAAGGAGCATAAATCAATGCAGTAAAAGAGACCACTGTAATAATGCAGATGTCAGAGGGTAAGATAACACCCACCTGGTAGGCTCCTTCTATGTTATATTAAGAGAAATGCACAACGTACACAGTGGTCATAGTTTGACCCAAGGTATAATTGAATCTGTGAAATAGTGAAGTGCTTTGTAATAGAGTTTTACTGTAATTGCTTTGTTGGGTTATCAATCTTTAGGGTTATGCTCTACCTGAAAGAGAGAAAGTTTGTCCTGCTGCTTGCAAGTATAGAGAACTGCGGAAGAACAAGTGCATGTCAGCTAAGGTGGCACAGACACAAGGGAGGCTGGAGCACTGAACAGATCAAGGAAGAACCCTGCTTCCAGGCGAGTGCAGGCAGAGGAAGAAATGATCAAGTAAATGGTGGTGATGGGGTGTGGAAAGGGATTAAAAGGAGAACAGTAACTCCATAAAATGTTCATCCTGTGTGGGAAGATTTGGACTAAAGAGAAATGAACTTAAGATGCTTTTGTTAAACTTTCCACCAGTTGCTATCAAGTCACCAGATGCCTCTGAGAGTAAGGGAGGCAACCTCCTGAAAGTATTTATAGATTTATAAAGAGAATAAAGTTTCCTTGGAGACATAGTTCTTTCAGGCCAGATCTAACTTGGTTTAAAGTAACTTGNAAAGAGAAATGAACTTAAGATGCTTTTGTTAAACTTTCCACCAGTTGCTATCAAGTCACCAGATGCCTCTGAGAGTAAGGGAGGCAACCTCCTGAAAGTATTTATAGATTTATAAAGAGAATAAAGTTTCCTTGGAGACATAGTTCTTTCAGGCCAGATCTAACTTGGTTTAAAGTAACTTGAACATTAGGAAAATTTAACTGAATATCATCTGGTTCTTTTTCCTAAATGAACCAAAAATACTATAGATTAACAAATTTTAGATGAGAAAGGGGCTTCTGAGAATAATGAACCCTGCTTCCACATTTCAGACAATATTTCCACAAAGAAATATATTTTATAAAGACAACTATCTGATGAATTTACATAATATAAATAGTTAAAATGTAATTTAACCTACCTTAGAAATAAAAAGTAAGTTTCTTTAAAATTGCATAGCCATTCACATTTAGAATCTTTACAATTACTGTGGGAAGATCTGACTTCAGGCTCTACTACAAAGCCACGGTCATCAAGACAGTATGGTACTGGCACAAAGACAGAAATATAGATCAATGGAACAAAATAGAAAGCCCAGAGATAAATCCACACACCTATGGACACCTTATCTTCGACAAAGGAGGCAAGAATATACAGTGGATTAAAGACAATCTCTTTAACAAGTGGTGCTGGGAAAACTGGTCAGCCACTTGTAAAAGAATGAAACTAGACCACTTTCTAACACCATACACAAAAATAAACTCAAAATGGATTAAAGATCTAAACGTAAGACAAGAAACAATAAAACTCCTAGAGGAGAACATAGGCAAAACACTCTCTGACATAAATCACAGCAGGATCCTCTATGATCCACCTCCCAGAATACTGGAAATAAAAGCAAAAATAAACAAATGGGATCTAATTAAAATTAAAAGCTTCTGCACAACAAAGGAAACTATAAACAAAGTGAAAAGACAGCCTTCAGAATGGGAGAAAATAATAGCAAATGAAGCAACTGACAAACAACTAATCTCAAAAATATACAAGCAACTTATGCAGCTCAATTCCAGAAAAATAAATGACCCAATCAAAAAATGGGCCAAAGAACTAAATAGACATTTCTCCAAAGAAGACATACGGATGGCTAACAAACACATGAAAAGATGCTCAACATCACTCATTATCAGAGAAATGCAAATCAAAACCACGATGAGGTACCATTTTACACCAGTCAGAATGGCTGCGATCCAAAAGTCAACAAGCAATAAATGCTGGAGAGGGTGTGGAGAAAAGGGAACCCTCTTACACTGTTGGTGGGAATGCAAATTAGTACAGCCACTATGGAGAACAGTGTGGAGATTCCTTAAAAAATTGCAAATAGAACTGCCTTATGACCCAGCAATCCCACTGCTGGGCATACACACTGAGGAAACCAGAATTGAAAGAGACACGTGTACCCCAATGTTCATCGCAGCACTGTTTATAATAGCCAGGACATGGAAGCAACCTAGATGTCCATCAGCAGATGAATGGATAAGAAAGCTGTGGTACATATACACAATGGAGTATTACTCAGCCATTAAAAAGAATACATTTGAATCAGTTCTAATGAGGTGGATGAAACTGGAGCCGATTATACAGAGTGAAGTAAGCCAGAAAGAAAAACACCAATACAGTATACTAACACATATATATGGAATTTAGAAAGATGGTAATGATAACCCTATATGCAAGACAGCAAAAGAGACGCAGATGTATAGAACAGACTTTTGGACTCTGTGGGAGAGGGAGAGGGTGGGATGATTTGGGAGAATGGCATTGAAACATGTATACTATCATGTAAGAAATGAATCGCCAGTCTAGGTTCGATACAGGATACAGGATGTTTGGGGCTGGTGCACTGGGATGACCCAGAGAGATGATATGGGGAGGGTGGTGGGAGGGGAATTCAGGATTGGGAATTCATGTACGTCTGTGGTGGATTCATGTCAATGTATGGCAAAACCAATACAGTATTGTAAGTAAAAAATAAATAAATACAAAGCATACACAAAAAAGAACAATCTAAAAATTTATTCTTATAAAATTATTTTCAGTTTATACCAAAACTTTTATCATTCACACTTTTAAATGTATTTTTAAGCTCAATGATACTGTGTCCAAATCAGTGGTAGCAATTTTGTTAAATTTAATAATATTCAATAGGCAAGTGTATATTGATGTGTGTGTGTTAGTAAATACATGAATAAGCTTTTACTTCCAGAATCCATTCCACATTTAGTTTTTCACTCAAAATGTATGACATATAGCTTATTGAAACAGATAATACCTTGGTTCTCCTAGGGCAGGCCTGACTAACATGCCTGTTAGTCATTCAGTCATGTCCAACTCTTTGTGATCCCATGGACTGGAGCCCACCAGGCTCCTCCTCTATCCATTGAATTCTCCAGGCAAGAATTCTGGAGTGGGTTGCCATTCCCTTCTCCAGAGGATCTTCCTGACCCAGGGATCAAACCTGGATCTTCTGCATTCCAGGCAGATTCTTTACCGACTTAGCCATCAAGAAAGCCCTTGGGCACTGATTCTTAAAATCTAGTATCAGTGAGGATATTTTTTCTGCTTCTTAATAGTATAGATGCTTGGTTCATTTGGGGATATGCTAGTAATCTACATTCTAATGAGCTCCCTAGTCTCTCTTAATCTCAGAAAAGAGAAGAATATCATATATGATTATAGCTTAGGTTACATAGATAATGCCTACATGTATTGAGCAATATATCAGACTTTTGAATCTCTCTCCTGTATCTCTGAGAAAAGAAGCATAGAAAACTACATTTTAAGATTAAATCCCTAGCTGAGTTCCAGTTTAGATTCTGCCGAAGAGTCACTTTCAGTAGATTTCAGAGATAGATGAAAACTAGAATTCTTTTTATTCTAAGATAACAATAATAAGCAAACACACTGACTGTGGGTGGGAGCAAGATTATGCTTTGTCTTCCAGATATCCACCTATTAATTGATTAATTAGTTACTATGAAATTGAAAGTGAAGTCGCTCAGTCATGTCTGACTCTTTGTGACCTCGTGGCCTGAAGCCTACTAGACTTCTCTGTCCATTGGAATCTCCAGGCAAGAATACTGGAGTGGGTTGCCATTTCCTTCTCCAGGGGATCTTCCCGACCCAGGAATCGAACCCAGGTCTTTCCCATTGTGGGCAGACACAGGCAGATGCTTTAACCTCTGAGCCACCAGGAAGCCCCTAATTAGGTACAATAGGTTGCTGGAATTAGCAGTGCTGGTTTCTTATAATTTCTGCATCTTAAAAATTTCCTGAGATTACTATGAGCTTTCTCTGACATTTGTTTCCCCCACCCTTCAAAGGGTATTGAAAGCACTCAGTTAAACTCCTTGCCTGAAATATCTTCCTGGGAAGACTTTGACATATATAGCCTGTGAATAAAATTAAGGTTAATTACATGCCTAAGTCCTAGTGATAAGTCCTGGTGACATTTAACCTATACCTAAATGGATGTAAAATTTTGTCTCCACATCAAATCTTTTGCCTTTACTTATGGGCATTCCTCTGGAACTTAATATACTGTATCCCAAGAGTACCCCTACCCCTGCTGACTAGAAACTATATTCTCGGTCACAAAAGATGTTCTTGTCACCATATCAGAGAATCCTAATATTTATTATTAGAATTCTCTTTAAAATTTCTCTACCTAGGTAGGAGTCTATGTACCTGGTCTTTTGAGTTGGAATACAAAAGATTTATTATCTTGGTTGCAATGATATAAATAATTGTAAAATAAAATTTAACTAGGACTATTATATCTTTTTTTCATACTACAGAAGAAGGAGGGGGCTTCTGAGTGTTATGGGAGAATATATGCATTTCTTTAATACAGTCAGTGTGGAATCCCAACTCTAAAAAACCAATGGTTTTCTAATATTACTAGGCATAAGAATCACCCAAAATTTGTATTAGAAATGAAAATAGAATGACAGAGTGCCATGGAGAAACAGATGGTTCCTGATTTAAATTTTCCTCATAGAAAGAGTTACTGGCAACTGTCCACAGATGAGACACCTTTGTGAAGATCCCAGTAGTTGGGAGTGAGGTTAAAGCAACCTCCTGGATGATAAGAATTGTGAAAAACCACATTATAAGGGTGATAGGAGAGTCCTTTTGACTGCCTCACTCCTCCCCTAGGCTGGTACAGCACCACACTAAGGACCTACAGTTTCTCCAGTGGAAAAAGGAAAGCCCAAAGCAGACATCCAACTTCTCCAGCATTATAGGGTGCCTTCAATAGGCCTTAGTTATTGCCTCCTGGGAATCAGCTAGAGACATAAAAGTGTGACAGGTTTCACAGCAACATACATGCAGATCTTGGCGAACTTCTTTCCTGCTGGCAGTAGTACCTGAGCAGAGGACCAGTGGCTATCTTTATCTACAGAGCCAAGCTGGTGACCCCATATGGCCACTAAGCTTAGTCAACAGTTCTTCTGAGTTTTATTTATAGGCAGGTAGGCCATCACAGCCTCAGAGCTCAATCTAGGGCCANACTTTCTGCCATAAGAGAGGTATCATCTGCATATCTGAGGTTACTGATATTTCTTACAGAATTCTCAATTCCAGCTTGTGCTTCATCCAGTCCAGCATTTCACATGATGTACTCTGCATATAAGTTAAATAAGCAGAGAGACAATATATAGCCTTGACGCACTCCTTTCCCTATATGGAAACAGTCTGTTGTTCCATGTCCAGTTTTAAATGTTTCTTCCTGACCTGCATACAGATTTCTCAAGAGGCTGGTCAGGTGGTCTGGTATTCAATCTCTTTCAGAATTTTTCAGTTTGTGGTGATCCACACAAAGTCTTTGGCATAGTTGATAAAGTAGATGTTTTTCTGGAACTCCCTTGCTTTTTCAATGATCCAACAGATNCTCTATATGGAAACAGTCTGTTGTTCCATGTCCAGTTTTAAATGTTTCTTCCTGAACTGCATACAGATTTCTCAAGAGGCTGGTCAGGTGGTCTGGTATTCAATCTCTTTCAGAATTTTTCACAGTTTGTGGTGATCCACACACAGTCTTTGGCATAGTTGATAAAGTAGATGTTTTTCTGGAACTCCCTTGCTTTTTCAATGATCCAACAGATGTTGGCAATTTAATCTCTGGCTCCTCTGCCTTTTCTAAAACCAGCTTGAACATCTGGAAATTCGTGGTTCATGTACTGTTGAAGCCTGTCTTGGAGAATTTTGAGCATTATTTTACTAGTGTGTGCCTCTGCTGCTGCTGCTAAGTTGCTTCAGTCATGTCCGATTCTGTGTAACCCCACAGATGGCAGCCCACCAGGCTCCCCTGTCCCTGGGATTCTCCAGGCAAGAAAAGTGGAGTGAGTTTCCATTTCCTTCTCCAATGCATGAAAGTGAAAAGTGAAAGTGAAGTCTCTCAGTCATGTCCGACTCTTCACGACCCCAGGGATTGCAGCCCACCAGGCTCCTTCATCCACAGGATTTTCCAAGCAAGAGTACTGGAGTGGGGTGCCATTGCTTTCTCTGACTAGTGTGTGAGATGAGTGCAATTATGTGGTAGTTTGAGCATTGCCTTTCTTTGGGATTGGAATTAAAGCTGACCTTTTCCAGCCTTGTGTCCACTGCCGAGTTTTTCAAATTTCCTGCCATATAGAGTACAGCACTTTCACAGCATCATCTTTTAGGATTTGAAATGGCTCAACTGGAATTCACTACCTCCACTATCTTTGTTCGCAGTGATACTTTCTAAGGCCCACTTGACTTCACATTCCAGGATGTCTGGCTCTAGATGAGTGATCACACCATTGGGTTATCTGGGTCGTGAAGATCTTTTTTGTATAGTTCTTTTGTGTATTCTTGCCACCTCTTAATATCTTCTGCTTCTGTGAGGTCCATATCATTTCTCTCCTTTATTGAGCTGATCTTTGCATGAAACGTTCCCTTGGTATCTCTAATATTCATGAAGAGATCTCTAGTCTTTCCCATTCTGTTGTTTTCTCTATTTCTTTGCACTGATCACTGAGGAAGGCTTTCTTATCTCTCCTTGCTATTCCTTGGAACTCTGCATTCAATTGGGTATATCTTTCCTTTTCTCCTTTACTTTTTGCTTCTCTTCTTTTCACATCTATTTGTAAGGCCTCCCCAGACAGCCATTTTGCTTTTTTGCACTGTTTTATCTTGGGGATAGTCTGCTCCCTGTCTCCTGTACAATGTCACGAACCTCCATCCATAGTTCCTTCCACTATATCATCGTAAGGGACTTGATTTAGGTCATACCTGAATGGTCTAGTGGTTTTCCCTACCTTTAATTTAAGTCTGAATTTGGCAATGAGATCATGATATGAGCCATAGTCGGCTCCTGGTCTTTTTTTATGCTGACTGAATAGAGCTTTTCCATCTTTGGCTGCAAAGAATATAATCATTCTGATTTTGGTATTGACCATCTGGTGATGTCCATGTGTAGAATCTTCTCTTGTGTTGTTGAAAGAAGGTGTTTGTTATGACCAGTGCATTCTCTTGGCAAAAGTTTATTAGCCTTTGCCCTCCTTCATTCTGTACTCCAAAGCCAATTTGCCTATTACTCCAGGTATTTCTTGACTTCCAGCCCCCTATAATGAAANGTAGAATCTTCTCTTGTGTTGCTGAAAGAAGGTGTTTGTTATGACCAGTGCATTCTCTTGGCAAAAGTTTATTAGCCTTTGCCCTCCTTCATTCTGTACTCCAAAGCCAATTTGCCTATTACTCCAGGTATTTCTTGACTTCCAGCCCCCTATAATGAAAAGGACATCTTTTGGGGGGTGTTAGTTCTAGAAGGTCTTTAAGGTCATCATAGAACCATTCAACTTCAGCTTCTTCAGCATTACTATCAAATGTGCAGATACCGATGCAAATAAATGAAACCATGAATCTGCCTGCAATGTGGGAGACCCAGGGAGGTTCAGTCCCTGGGTCAGGAAAATCCCCTGGAGTAGGGCATGGCAACCCATTCCAGTATTCTTGCCTGAAGAATTCCGTGGATAGAGGAGTCTGGCTGGCTACAGTGCATGAGGTCACAAAGAGTTGGACACTACTGAGCAACTAAGACACCGAAGAAATACCTACACCCTCCATGTTCACTGCAGCAGTATTCACAATAGCTGAGACATGGAAATAACTGAAGTGTCCATTCATGAATGAATCAAGGAAATATATATATATATATGGAATGTTACCCATGAAAAGAAGGATTCTGCCATTTGTGACAGCATGATCGACCTTGAGGCATCATGATTAGTGAACTAGGTCAGACAGAGAAAGACAAATACTGAATGACCTCACTTATATGTGCAATCTGAAAAAAGCTGAAGTCAGAATCAAAGAGTAGATTGGTAGTTTTCAGGGACTGAGGGGAAAGGGGAGTTGGGGGGATGTTGATCAAAGTGCACAAACTTCTAGTTATGAGTTCTGGGGCTCTATAGTACAGCATGATGACTTTAGTTAACAATACTATATTGAATACTTGAAAGTTGCCAGGAAAGTAAATGTTAAATGTGCTCAGCACAACAATGTAATTATCTAAGGATAATCTGTCCTTTAACCCAGATCAGTTACCCTGTAAGAACACAGATTATGTGTTTAATTTGTCAACAAGTGGTTTATCCTCTGGAAATGTCCTCCAATGAACTATAGCCCCTGATATCAAGATTCCTTTGCAACGTGATGTCATTACTCTTCTCATCAGAAGGGGAAGTCTATTTCTCCAGTATCTTCAGTATAGGCTGACTTCCTCATTTGATTTCATTAAGAATAGAATGTGCCCATTTTAGAGATTAAGAAGCAAAGGAGGTTAAGTATTTTGTCCAAGGTCACATAGCCAGGAAGCATTTAAGCCCTGGCAGTCTAAATCCAAAGTTCATGCTCTAAATAAGCATCTTATATTGTTATGTAGTGATATGCTGTATCTTATAACATGTTACATGTTAATATAGTGAATCATTATATAAAGCATCCAAACTAGATGATGTAAGTTTCCCATAAAAAAAAAAAAAAAAAAAGAAGAAAGATATACCAAAAGAAAAACAAGTCCCATTTTTCAAGTCTAATTCAAAGTTGTTAAAATATTATCACCACCATTATGTGAGGATGAGATTTTCAAAAGCTTTTATCATTGGTCTGTTATTATTCCCTATGGTAAGAAATTATGAACTGTACAAATGGACTCCAATAGTGATAACCAAATTGATAAAAATGAAGAATTAGCACAAGATAATTAAATGAATTGGAAGTCATCTAAGTACTGCGAAGAAACCACTAGAAGAAATTTAATATATAAGACCTGAAGCAATGATAGCAGGGGAAGGATAATATAATAACTGTAGAAAAATGAAGCAGAGTTTTTGCATTGTTTTTCAGTTAAAGTATGGTAAATACAAAGATTAAGAATAACAAGAAAAAAAGATTTACACTCAGAGAAGTTATTCCAGCCAGAGAATTTTATCCTGAATATGATTCTTAAAACAAATATTTTTAAAGGCACATTATAAAATCATCACTTGATTTTATAATTATGGTTTGAAAATCTTTATCAAATATGCATGATGACTCTAAACAAGATGCAAAATAAGATCACTGTGTTGCAGAATCATGCAAAATATCACAAATATAATACTTGTAAAAACCAAATCTCTATCAGATGCTGCCATCTCCTTAATATTTGTTGACCAATGATAGTGCATTTGGCTATACATATTCTATGCAAGGGTTTACATAAAGCACTTGATATATGGTCTCTGTATTAGTTTACAATTTACAGTGTGAAGAAAGATCAAACACAAATGTCACATNGTAAAAACCAAATCTCTATCAGATGCTGCCATCTCCTTAATATTTGTTGACCAATGATAGTGCATTTGGCTATACATATTCTATGCAAGGGTTTACATAAAGCACTTGATATATGGTCTCTGTATTAGTTTACAATTTACAGTGTGAAGAAAGATCAAACACAAATGTCACATGTTTCAAGTGAGTCAGAGCATCACATCACTGAGATACACTCAAAAGGGATTTCTGAAGAATAATTATATCAATTATAATACCAACTATCAATTATAACTGATAGTTCTGGAGATACCTTCTAGATTTTGTTATCCTAGAAATAATATATAATTTAAAAACAATAATCATCATGGAATATGTTTGATCAGGTACCAAATTAACAATGAAAAAAAAAATAATGCTTCCCAACTTATATCTGGTATTTTTAACTTTCACTTCTTGCACTGTTAAAAATAAAATTTGTAATAAAAAAGCAAATAAACTGAAACAATAATAGAAAGCACTGATTTCTTATTGACTGTCAGCAGTGTGATCAGCTATGGCTAACAAAGATCTTAATGTCCAAATCCTTTCTCCTGTCTAGAATGTCATATTCTGCTGCTTGATAACAATAAGGAATAATACGACATGATTTAGATGAAGAGAAAAAAAAGAAAAAGGAGCAAAAAGCAGGTACCAGAGGCAATTTCTGATGAACAAACAAGTTCAGTTCAATGACAGTGAAAAATCGATGACATGAAAATGTACTGCTAAATCATGCTCTGGCCATTTCAGAATGTCTCCATCAACACTTGGTATTTCTATCCATTATCTCTATCTCCCAGGAAATCTCTCTCTTCCTCCCTGTTGGCTTGGTGCTATAATATAGTATTTCAAAGTGTTTAAAGTTTTATGGTTCATGTTTCTACATTAGACCTGTATGTGATCTAGAAGACTTCTAAACAATCAAGCACTCCTCCCTTCTTTCAAAAAGAAAAAAATAATAAAAAAGAAATTTCAAAGCCATTCCCAAATAACACCTGACTTCTTGACATTAACCTGAGTACTCAATTCTGTGTGTGTGTGCTATGTCACTTCAGTCATGTTACTCTTTGGGACCCTATGGACTCTAGCCCACCAGGCTCCTTCTCTCCTCCAGGTAAGAATACTGGAGTGGGTTGCTATGCCCTCCTCCAGGGGATCTTTCTGGCCCAGGAATCGAACCTGTGTGTCTTGTTTCCTGCACTGGCAGGTGGGCTCTTTCCCACTAGTGCCACTCAACGTCAAATTCAAAAGCAGAATATTTTTATCTCTGAATTTAACCAAATATTTGCAACCACTTTTTGATCTATAGGTCACTTTGGTAGTCTTGTAAAGCCTGGCCTCCTTTTCATAATAATGTTTTTAAATGAATATAATGCATTAAATTAAACATAAAAATATATTGCAATATAGTTTTTAACTTACATTATTACTTTATTACATTATTACTTTAAACTTACATTATTTCCTTATTAATGACTAAAGTAATAAGTTCTAATAGTATACTCAATAATTACATAATCTTGAAGTTTTAATGAGCATGAACTGATCAAAATATCTGCAATAACTGCTTCATGATGTATAAAATCTCTCGTTCTTATTAGTAACAAAGTTACATGTACTTCTGGTACTACAGAGATATAGACACAAGCTTTTGCTCTTATAATGCATGGATTTTTGTCTTGAAATCCTGAATTCTTCCACAGACCCTTGGGAACCCATGGGCCTCAAGTTAAGGATCTCTCTCTTATAAGAGAAGCGTAAACTGTCACCTTACAGAGCTCTTTTGCATATTCTTCTTTCAGGAATGCTAACAGTGATTTGAGCATTATCTGGTATTACTCTGCAAAGTAATATCCAAATATTTCTAACAAGCTGTCTCTCTTCTCTGTAAACATTAATGCCAGGTTCTGTTTATGGTATCACTGAAAAGGTCTGGGAAGAGAAATTATCAGTGNAGCGTAAACTGTCACCTTACAGAGCTCTTTTGCATATTCTTCTTTCAGGAATGCTAACAGTGATTTGAGCATTATCTGGTATTACTCTGCAAAGTAATATCCAAATATTTCTAACAAGCTGTCTCTCTTCTCTGTAAACATTAATGCCAGGTTCTGTTTATGGTATCACTGAAAAGGTCTGGGAAGAGAAATTATCAGTGCTGGGTTCCTGTTCTCACTTTGCTTGGAATATGGCCTACTATAATTGTCTTGTGTGCTCAAGGAATGCTTTTAACAGGGATAATTTGTTTGTTCATTTTTATCACCTCCCTCAAAAGCCACTACCCACATATATAGAATTTGACTGGCACTATGTTATTAGTAACAAGGAGACTAGTGGTTCTCATGACCCACTACTTATACCTGTTGTGTAAAAGCATTACTATAATTGACATGATGGTAATTTGTACCTCTCTCTGCATCCTATAACTGTCTCTGGGGAAAATATATTAGCTAAAACATTTAAATTTGTCAAGTAAAGATGCTGAAAAATGTAATTCTTTTCACTGCAAGCAGACAACTGCCAGTAGTATAATGATGATGGAGATAGCTTCATACATGCTGAGTACACGCCTATGCATACCACTATTAGAAACTCATTTTTACAAAGTACTAAATAGAAACTTATTAATGGAACAAATTTATAAGAGACAGACAGATAGGGTTATATTAAGGATGTTGGATGCATGGGAAACAGAATGTCAACAATCAGGAAAGACATCCTTGTATNTTATCTCTATCTCCCAGGAAATCTCTCTCTTCCTCCCTGTTGGCTTGGTGCTATAATATAGTATTTCAAAGTGTTTAAAGTTTTATGGTTCATGTTTCTACATTAGACCTGTATGTGATCTAGAAGACTTCTAAACAATCAAGCACTCCTCCCTTCTTTCAAAAAGAAAAAAATAATAAAAAAGAAATTTCAAAGCCATTCCCAAATAACACCTGACTTCTTGACATTAACCTGAGTACTCAATTCTGTGTGTGTGTGCTATGTCACTTCAGTCATGTTACTCTTTGGGACCCTATGGACTCTAGCCCACCAGGCTCCTTCTCTCCTCCAGGTAAGAATACTGGAGTGGGTTGCTATGCCCTCCTCCAGGGGATCTTTCTGGCCCAGGAATCGAACCTGTGTGTCTTGTTTCCTGCACTGGCAGGTGGGCTCTTTCCCACTAGTGCCACTCAACGTCAAATTCAAAAGCAGAATATTTTTATCTCTGAATTTAACCAAATATTTGCAACCACTTTTTGATCTATAGGTCACTTTGGTAGTCTTGTAAAGCCTGGCCTCCTTTTCATAATAATGGTTTTAAATGAATATAATGCATTAAATTAAACATAAAAATATATTGCAATATAGTTTTTAACTTACATTATTACTTTATTACATTATTACTTTAAACTTACATTATTTCCTTATTAATGACTAAAGTAATAAGTTCTAATAGTATACTCAATAATTACATAATCTTGAAGTTTTAACGAGCATGAACTGATCAAAATATCTGCAATAACTGCTTCATGATGTATAAAATCTCTCGTTCTTATTAGTAACAAAGTTACATGTACTTCTGATACTACAGAGATATAGACACAAGCTTTTGCTCTTATAATGCATGGATTTTTGTCTTGAAATCCTGAATTCTTCCACAGACCCTTGGGAACCCATGGGCCTCAAGTTAAGGATCTCTCTCTTATAAGAGAAGCGTAAACTGTCACCTTACAGAGCTCTTTTGCATATTCTTCTTTCAGGAATGCTAACAGTGATTTGAGCATTATCTGGTATTACTCTGCAAAGTAATATCCAAATATTTCTAACAAGCTGTCTCTCTTCTCTGTAAACATTAATGCCAGGTTCTGTTTATGGTATCACTGAAAAGGTCTGGGAAGAGAAATTATCAGTGCTGGGTTCCTGTTCTCACTTTGCTTGGAATATGGCCTACTATAATTGTCTTGTGTGCTCAAGGAATGCTTTTAACAGGGATAATTTGTTTGTTCATTTTTATCACCTCCCTCAAAAGCCACTACCCACATATATAGAATTTGACTGGCACTATGTTATTAGTAACAAGGAGACTAGTGGTTCTCATGACCCACTACTTATACCTGTTGTGTAAAAGCATTGCTATAATTGACATGATGGTAATTTGTACCTCTCTCTGCATCCTATAACTGTCTCTGGGGAAAATATATTAGCTAAAACATTTAAATTTGTCAAGTAAAGATGCTGAAAAATGTAATTCTTTTCACTGCAAGCAGACAACTGCCAGTAGTATAATGATGATGGAGATAGCTTCATACATGCTGAGTACACGCCTATGCATACCACTATTAGAAACTCATTTTTACAAAGTACTAAATAGAAACTTATTAATGGAACAAATTTATAAGAGACAGACAGATAGGGTTATATTAAGGATGTTGGATGCATGGGAAACAGAATGTCAACAATCAGGAAAGACATCCTTGTATGCTTTTTAAAGGGGCTCTTCAGTCATTTCATGATAAGAAGTGCATGATCGGTTGATTTTGGAAAAATAAAAAGGAAGAATAGTTTAATGAAATTGTTTCAGTGAGAGTCCCATAACCAAACTGCCCTCAGTTTTGGTCTTTTTCTCCCTTTGGGCTTCCTCATGGAGTACAAAAGAGCGAGGGCAGAAGTACTTGCATTTTTTTCTTCTCTTCTCTTTCACCACTTTCTTTTAAGTGATAGAACTAAATGAATTATATGTTTTGCTATGGTTATTTTTAAACATTCATTTTAAGCTGAGTAAATCCATGTCAGTCTCAACTTCAAGTAGTTTCGTAATAATTACAGAGCACAGTAGTTATATGCCCCATTTCTCCTTCAGTTTCTGAGGTTAGCAATTTCAGGAAATAGCCATTTGCAATTCTTTAAGCTCATTCTCCTTTTGTTTCTGCATTTGATGCAATTTCCTGATGTTTGAGTTTTGAATATAACACTCTACAACTGGAGGATATGAATTTAAATTTCTCATAGTATATAGTAATAAAGTAAAGTGAAAGTCACTCAGTCATGTCTGACTCTGCAACATTGTGCGAACTGTACCCCCTAGGCTCATCTGTCCATGGAATTCTCCAAGCAAGGATACTGAAGTGGGGTGCCATTTCCTTCTCCAGGGCATCTTCCCAATCAGGGATTGAACCCAGGTCTCCTGCATTGCAGGCATACTGAATCCATAGGATATTGTATTCTCTACTCACACTTCCCTTCCTCATTCCCTTCTAATACAGAAGCATTGGAATTTCAAGGATCGGTACTCAGGGCATATAATATTGTAACTTGTCACCACTGAGAATTAAATGTTCAATTGATAGATGTCAAATGCTATACAAATTTTAGTTTTATTGGAACAGTTAATGGGAGTGGGGGTCTGATTTTCCACTTCCCCATCATCATCAGTAGAAACTTACTTGTGTAATTTTCTTCCTGTTCAAATATTTCAATCTGGCTGGTTATTCCCGAGGTATGTTCCTTAGTTATCCCAGTATTTCTCTTGTTGTTTATCCAGTGCATCGCTGTTACCTCTGAGATGTTTTTTACTCTTCTCTTTTCTGAATTCAATATGATCCTATTTCTTGATTTACTCTTCATTTTGTGAGATTATCTTCTGGTAGTTTCTAGAGAAATGGTATGTTGGATGAATTTTAAAGATACTTCATGCATGAAAAGATCATTATTCTTTCCCCATACTCATTTTTACTGACCTTAGAATTCTATACTAGAAATTTGGGGCCAGAAAATTTGAAGACTAAGTACCAGTGTCTAGTCTTACAGAGAAGTAATTCCGAACCTTTTTCTGATGTGCTTTTATTCCTCAGTGATTTTAAGAATCATGTTCATCTCTTCTGAAATTTCATGATGAACATAAATTTATGGGGTTTTTCATTAACCAATCATTACGTGAGACCTTTAATTTTGGAAACATTATTTATTGATAAGTTTTTAATTGTTTTTTTCACATCTTTGTAGAGCTATTTTTATAGAACTTCCCAGATTAACACTCTAATTTTATCTCTTTCACTTTTTTTCTTGAAATATGTCTCAACATATTTCTGCTGATCCTCCTGAAAATTTCAGTTGACTTTCATATATTAGAAGTTTTAAAAAATTTTTATTTATATACTACCTTGGTATTTAGGTTTTGATGATTCTGTATAATTTCATGGTTTGTCTTAATGTATACCAATTTAATTGTCATCCAGGTAATTTTTTATATTGGCTTACTATAAAATATACCCATACCTAATATTTGGCCATGTATACTTTGCACACAAGCACCACAAAAACATTGATTTTTCTTATGAATAAAGTTTTTTTTAATACATAATCATTAATTACAGATTTTTTTTACACATTTAAGCATGATTGGTCCCTAAACTGACCATTCAGGCAGATGCAATACTTTTTAAAATTTTAATTATTTTTACTTTACAATATTGTATTGGTTTTGCCATACATTGACTTGAATCTGTCATGAGTGTACATGTTTTCCCCACCCTGAACCCTCCTCCCACTTCCCTCCACATCCCATCCCAGTGCACCAGCCCCAAACACTCTGTATCATGCATCAAACCTGGACTGGCAATTTGTTTCACATATGATATTTTACATGTTTCAATGCCATTCTCCCATATTATCCCTCCCTCGCCCTCTCCCACAGAGTCCAAAAGACTTCTCAGTACCTCTGTGTCTCTTTTGCTGTCTCACATACAGGGTTATCATTATCTTCTTTCTAAGTTCCATATATATGCGTTAGTATACTGTATTGGTGTTTTTCTTTCTTATTTCACTCTCTATAATAGGGTCCAGTTTCATCCACCTCATTAGAACTGATTCAAGTGTATTCTTTTTAATGGCTGAGTAATATTCCATTGTGTATATGTACCATAGCTTTCTTAGCCATTCATCTGCTGATGGACATCTAGGTTGCTTCCATGTCTTGGCTATTATAAACAGTCCTGCAATGAACATCATCAAATAGGTGAGTTTATTTTACTAAAAACAATTTATCACTTAAATATATGTTCATCTTTATTATCAGAAATTTTGACTCTATAGAGACTCCCCAAGTGGCACTAGTGGTAAAGAATCCTCCTGCTGATACAGGAAAGATAGGTGCCATTTTAGTCCCTGTGTCAGAAAGACCCCCTGAAGGAGGGTATGGCAACCCTTTCCAGTATTTTTGCCTGGTGAATTCGATGGACAAAGGAGCCTGGTAGGCTATAATCCATAGGTTCACAAAGAGTCAACAAGACTGAAGTGACTTAGCACACATGTACACCTATACTTATGGACTATTAAAATTGGAATTCAGATAGGAGGAAGGTTAAAGGTTTAGGAAGCTCCATGATTGCCCTCAATCACACAATGTGTACATGGCAGGGCAATTACAGAATAATCAGTACATATCAAGTGGGTCTTAGGAAGCATTACTATGAACAAAGCTCATAGAGGTGATAGAATTCTAGCTTAGCTATTTCAAATCCTAAAAGATGCTGTTAAAGTGCTGCACTCAATATGCCAGCAAATTTGGAAAACTCAGCAGTGGCCACAAGACTGGAAAAGGTCAGTTTTCATTCCAATCCCAAACAAAGGCAGTGCCAAAGAAAGTGCAAACTACTGCACAATTGCATCCATTTAACATGCTAGCAAGGTAATGCTCAATATTCTTCAAGCTATGCTTCAACAGCACATGAACCAAGAGCTTCCAGATGTACAAGCTGGATTTAGAAAAAGCAGAGGAAAAAGAAATCAAATTTCAAAGATTCATTGACTCATGGAGAGAGCAAGAGAATTCCAGGAAAACATCTACTACACTGGCTATGCTAAATAAAGCTTTTGACTGTGTGGACCACAACAAACTGTGGAAATTTAAAGAGATGGGAATACCAAACCACCTAAAATGCTTCCTAAGAAACCTGTATGAAGGTCAAGAAGCAATAATTAGAACTGGACATGGAACAACAGTCTTGTTCAAAACTGGGAAAAGAATATGTCAAGGCTGNGAAACTAACCTGTGTTTGAGAACGAACAGAAACAAAATAACATTCCAATAACAGAATCATTATGGTCAAAGTTTTAGCCTTGGGATGACTAGAAATGCAACCATTTTCAGTTCCACTGTCCTTCTGTTCATGACCAAATTTTTAGGAAATAAGTGTGTATTAATCTAGCCTAGATAACATGCTTCAGATTAGTGGACATAGCAGGGGAAAAGGTAATTTCTCTAAATAAGAGTAGGTGTGGTAAAAAGTGAATTCTAGACATTTAAAAAAATCTTAAATATTCACCACATACAATGTGTACTTTTATTTTCAGTATTACACTCCACGTGGAGAAAGATTTTATCTGTCTGTAACAATCAGTGATTTTTAATATACATATGTTAACTGGTGTCTCTTTGCATGTCCAATTTCCTCTTCATAGGCACCAGAGAGACTGGATTAAAGACCACCTTAAGAACCATATTTTACCTTAATGGCTTTACTTCCTAATATAGTCATACTCTGAGGTACTAGAGTTTAGGCCTTCAACATAGCAATTTTGTGGGGGCGAGCACAATTTAACCCATAACACTATCTCATGTGAGGGTAAAAATAAATAAAAGTTTCCATTTGTAAGGCAGAGCACCACAAGGACATAGACTGGGAACACTGGAGGACACCACTGGAGTCGAGAAAACAAGGAAGAAAGAGAAGAAAAGAAGAAAAACTGTACCTGTAGAGGAAGAACAGGCACACTGGACAAGGTCAACAACCTTCAGTGATGCAGGCACACTGTATACTTGAAGACTAAGACTTAGGACATTAGCATGTGCTTCTCTGACCTACACCCTACCAGCCTTCAGTTAAAATACCAGTGAATTACAGCTGGGAGGTCTGCAAGAGACAGATTCTCTCTGAGGAACATTTAGAAAAGGAAGACCTGAAGCCAAGAGCAGAGAAGAATAAAAAGAATAAGAGATTGCTAGAGGAGCCCTCTGATGCCCACAGCAAGGGCATATTGCAAACACAATATAACTAGATTCATACAAATCCTCATCTTATAGACCTATCACCTAAAAGTCTACTTTCTTATATAACATGATCAACTTTCAACAAAATTTACAAAGGATGACAGATGGCAAAGAGGAAGAAGTCTGAAAATATAAAACAATTGCCAAATTCAGATATGATATAGATATTGTTATTTTCAGATAGATTTTAAAAGAACTAACATGTTGACAGCTCTAATGGAAAGATAGTCAAACATGCTAGATCTAAATCAAGTGGATAATTTCAATACAGAGCTGAAACTATCAAAAATAATCAAATAAAAATTAGAAATTCAAAGCACAGTAACAGAAATGAATATGCCTTTGATGGGCTCATTAGTAGATTCAAATAGCCAAGAAAAGTATGAGTAAACATGAAAATATAGAAATAGAAATTATACATAGCTTTAAAGCTTCCAAAATTAGTGGTGACAGACACACAACCACAGAGTACACCAAGGAGAAAATATACTAACACAATAAAAACTAAGCATATCTTCAGTTCAGTTCAGTCGCTCAGTCGTGTCTGACTCTTTGCGACCCCAAGTGTATCATACTCAAACTAAAAAGAAAAGGAAAATCTGAAGGCAATCAAAAGTGGGCTGGGATTGGGAAGGACAACTTTCATACAATGGAAATGATAAGAATTATCGCAGACATCTCATTAGAAACCCACAGGATAGTAGAAAAGAGAGATCTTTAAAACTGAAAACAAAAAAATTCAACCTAGAATTCTATATCCATAAATTTAAAGATGAAGAGGAGATAAAGATTTTATCAGGAAAAAAAAAACTATTAAGAGTTTCTTGCTAGCAGACTTGTCCTATAACACAGTTATAAGACATAGTTCAGGCAGAAGTAATCATAAGATCACAAATTTGTTATACACCAAAAATAAAAAGCATCAAAATTGAATGAATATAAACATAACTTTTTTTTACTTAGTGTAATTACTCTAAAAGGTAGTTATTCAAGGCAATAGCGTACACTATATACATTTATATTTACAGTACACATCAAAACATGAGGGGCTTCCCTGGTTGCTCAGTGGTAAAGAATCTTCCTGCCAACACAGGAAACATGGGCTTGATCCCTGAAGTAGGAAGATTCCACATTCCTCAGAGCAACNCTTAGTGTAATTACTCTAAAAGGTAGTTATTCAAGGCAATAGCGTACACTATATACATTTATATTTACAGTACACATCAAAACATGAGGGGCTTCCCTGGTTGCTCAGTGGTAAAGAATCTTCCTGCCAACACAGGAAACATGGGCTTGATCCCTGAAGTAGGAAGATTCCACATTCCTCAGAGCAACAAATCTGATATGCCACAAATATTGAGCCTCTGTTCTAGGGCCTGAGGGCCACAACTACTGAGCCTATGTGCTGCAACTACTGAAGCCCATTTGCCCTAGAGCCTGTGCTCTGAAACAAGAGAAGCCACCATAAGATGCCCATGCACCTCAACTAGAGAAAAGCCAGGGCAGCAACGAAGACCCAGCACAACCAAAAAAATGTTTTTTTTAAGTTATTTACAGAAAGACTTTCCAACTATGACCTAAACTCCGGTGTTGTGACTACCTACTGGTATCTCTAAAATGCCAACAATGAAGACATATTTCCTTGACTTCATCAGTTAATTTATAATTTGCCTTGTTTTGATTTTGGAAGTTTTATCCTGTGAGTTCCTTTCCACAACATGTTCTCCTACTAAGAGATATTTCACAAGGTGCTTTTGCAAATGTAACTCTGTTTTGCAAATGTAACACATTCACACTGGGATACAGTGAACATTATTTGACGTGCACAATAAGAAGAATGTATCTAATACAGATGGCCAAAAATAACATCAAAAGATGCTCAATATCACTGTCAGAGAAATGCAAATCAAAACTTCAGTGAAGTATCAACTCACACCTGTCAGAATGGCCATCCCCCAAAAGTCGTCTACAAACAATAAATGCTGGAGAGGGTGGGGGGAAAAAAAGGAATGAAAATTGGTACAGCCAGTATGGAGAATAGTATGGAGCTTCCTTAAAAAAATAAAAGTAGAGCTATCATATGATCCAGAAATTCCAATCCTGGCATATATCCAGACAAAACCATAATTCAAAATGATACATGCACCCCTGTGTTCATGGCAGCAGCACTATTCACAGTATCTAAGACATGTAAAAACCTAAATCTCCATTGACAGAGGAAGGAATAAAGAAGATGTGGTATATATAGAATGGAATATTCCTCAATCACAAGAAAGAATAAAATAATACCACTTGCAGCAACATGGATGAGCCTAGAAATTCATGCTAAGTGGAATGAGAGAGAGAAAGATAAATATCATTTCAGTTATATGTGGAATCTAAAGTGATACAAATGAACTTATTTACAAAACAGAAACAAACTCAGACTTAGAAAATTAATCCATGGCTCCCAGAGAGGAAAGTTGAGGGGATGGCATACAGTAGGAGTTTGGGTAGAACATATACACATGACTATATATAAAATAGATAATCAACAAGGAACTACTATATAGCACAGGGAACTCTACTCATACTCCAGGCAAGAACACTGGAGTGGGTTGCCATTGCCTTCTCCGATGCATGAAAGTGAAAAGTGAAAGGGAAGTCGCTCAGTTGTGTCTGACTCTTAGCGACCCCATGGACTGCAGCCCACCAGGCTCCTCTGTCCATGGGATTTTCCAGGCAAGAGTACTGGAGTGGGGTGCCATTGCCTTCTCCAAAATCAACTATACTTGAATGTAAAATTAGTCTTTTAATTAAAATTTTCTAAAGAAAAAATTTCTTCAGTTTCTAAACAATGCTTAGTAAGAGCAGTTTAGTCATCTAACCAAATAAATAGAGCATTTTANTCTCAGTTGTGTCTGACTCTTAGCGACCCCATGGACTGCAGCCCACCAGGCTCCTCTGTCCATGGGATTTTCCAGGCAAGAGTACTGGAGTGGGGTGCCATTGCCTTCTCCAAAATCAACTATACTTGAATGTAAAATTAGTCTTTTAATTAAAATTTTCTAAAGAAAAAATTTCTTCAGTTTCTAAACAATGCTTAGTAAGAGCAGTTTAGTCATCTAACCAAATAGAGCATTTTACTTATATTTTAAAAGCCTTGTTAAATAAGACTATTAAAAAAAAGGCATCACACAACACAAGTTTTAAACATAGTTTATTATATTGATCACTTAGAAATGGTTGCAGACCTTTACTATCCAATTAGCATATATCTTGACTAATTTGTACCCTATTGAAAACATAATTATGAAGTAATTATGGTAACTTAAAATGTCATTAACTTCATCCTCCATGGATTTGGAAGCCTAATAAGACTCATTTAAATTTTGCGATTCCCCATCTAAAAAGTCAAACAATACATAAAAGAAAATAAAACTTATACACACAATCAGTGGCATTTTTTCTTTTAAAATTATTTCCTCAAAAGTGTCTTGTTTATTAATTTGCCATCATTCTCTAATCTTCATCGTCCTTTTTTAAATTTTTAGGGTCCCTCTAAACATATGACTTGAATTTCTCTCTTTACATTTGTATAAGTTTGCTATGTACAGGTATTTGTCACTATATTTATATAATTTTCTGTGGAATTATTGTACTGATGCGAATATAATATGGTTGTGACCATTGACAGAAAAATTAAATCACTGATATAAAAACTTAAAGAATATGCTTATTCCTCATGGATAATACTGTTTGACCTGAATCCAAGTTTTGGGCTTTGTTGCTTTTTTCTCTGAATTTTAACTTATATATCAGCTATAGAAAGGAAAGATAATCCCGAATAACATTAGCTATGCAATTTTATCTTCTCAAGTGGTGCTGCTGCTGCTGCTAAGTCGCTTCAGTCATGTCCGACTCTGTGCGACCTCATAGACTGCAGCCCACCAGGCTCCCCCGTCCCTGAGATTCTCCAGGCGAGAACACTGGAGGTGGGTTGCCATTTCCTTCTCCAATGTATGAAAGTGAAAAGTGAAAGTGAAATCTCTCAGTCGTGTCCGACTCCTAGCGACCCCTTTGACCGCAGAGCACCAGGCTTCTTCGTCCATGGGATTTTCCAGGCAAGAGTACTGGAGTCGGGTGCCATTGCCTTCTCCCCCCAGGTGCTGCTGCTGCTGCTGCTAAGTTGCTTCAGTCATGTCCGACTCTGTGCGATCCCATAGACGGGCAGCCCACCAGGCTTCCTGTCCCTGGGATTCTCTAGGCAAGAACACTAGAGTGGGTTGCCATTTCCTTCTCCAACGCTAGTGGTTAACAATCGCTCTAACAATGCAGGAGATGCAATACAACNTCTCCCCCCAGGCGCTGCTGCTGCTAAGTCGCTTCAGTCGTGTCTGACTCTGTGCGATCCCATAGACGGCAGCCCACCAGGCTTCCCGTCCCTGGGATTCTCCAGGCAAGAACACTGGAGTGGGTTGCCATTTCCTTCTCCAACGCTAGTGGTAAACAATCGCTCTGACAATGCAGGAGATGCAATATAATATACAAGGATTCAATCCCTGGGTGGGGAAGAACCCCTGGAGAAGGAAGTGGCAACCTACTCCAGATTCTTGCTTGGGAAATCCTTTGGACAGAGGAGCCAGGCAGGCTATAGCCCATGGAGTCGCAGAGTCGGACATGATTAACTGACACTTTCATTTAACACTTTCAGGCAATTTTAAGGAAAAAATAAGGCAGCTTTTCTTCTACTTTTTTACTTTGTAGAAATTAACAATGCTGGATTTCAATTTTATTTTGTTTCTGTTCTCGCAAAGTCACCAAACTAACAACAAAAAAAAGAAAAAGAAGAGGAAAAAAAAAAGCTATCTTTTTGTGATTTTAACACCAAACAGGAATCTCTGATATTACCTGCCAAATTATTTAAGTATAGACAATAGGAAGGAACCTTCTGAGAAAATGCACAATCTTTTTAAGCAACTGTAGCAAATGGATGCTTTTTCCTTCCCACAAGTGTTGTAGTTTTTAAGAGCCTAGAGTGACATCAACATCTGATAACATTCTAGATGCTTCAAACACATACCACACAAACAAAACATACCCTACCACATTTATGCACAGTAATTTTATGTTTGTGGCAAATTTTACAGAGGTATATATACATACAAGAGATTTAGTTTTCAAAATGTGAAGGTCTTTATATGATTTTTTTAAATACATTCTTAGATGGAACATCCCTGTGTGCCTTTATATACTCCCTCTCTGCTTTCCCTAATCTATCATAGTTTCTTCAGGTAAATTTCCCACCATTTTTTGTTCTAGATTCACCTAGTATGCAAATAATGTGTTCCTTCAAACATGAGCCCTTTATTTTGTATCTTTTTCTATTCACCCTCTCTTGATCCTCATTGCAGTAACTGCAATAACTTGCAAGGGAATCAGTTGTATTTCATATCATAGTAAAATGATTACTTACATTTTGAATGCTATCTACAAATAGCTTAATATTTTAATCCTAACAATAACCTTACAAGGTATATAATTTTTTCTCCAATTATAGAAATAAAGGAGAGGTCAGAGAACAACTTATCCAAGTTCACAAAGTCAGTAATTGGAGGAGCCTGTTAAACCTATTTCAACATCAGATCTGTATTTTTTCCATTATATCTATCTGCCATTATTAATCCAGGTCATCAAAGAATAGATTGTACGCACTATCTCTCGTTTAATAAGGCACAGAACTATGTAATTCATTTAAGAGTGATATCCATCAAAATAGTTAAAACCAAAAATAATTGTAGCACTTAACAGGGTAAATGTCAATCATCTGAATATTACCTTTAGGTGGAAGAACTCTTTCTCTGACAATATCAGATAAACTAAATGTCTCTACATTTAATTACTGTCTGCTTTGGTGGTGCGTTGGTACATGTTTTTCATCTCCAACTAGCATTTCATTGTTTGATTCATTTTCATCTACCAATGAAGATTTTTAGATTCTATTTTCAGATTTCAAGCATTTAGAAATTTATGGTAATTGATTCATACCAACATACTCCCATTTTAAGATGGCATCATTAAAACTGTTAAGCCTAGTGTGAGATTGGAGTGGCATTAATTTTGTCACAGACTGAGAAACAGTTTCATTTCTGCTTGAATTTGAAATGGACTTTGGTCTTTGCTCCATGAATTCTTCCTGGCATACTTTTTGTCTTCTTAATAACATTTGTCTCAGCTTGGCTTTCAAGCTACTTAAACCATTCTCTGGACAATTTTTTTTTTATTAAATTAAACCCCATTTCATCATTTAAAACCAAGATTTATAGATGCTTTTTAATGTTTAGGGGGAAACCCCTTTCCTAATTCCATAGGTTTACCACTGACTACACATTCCTCTGTTCCCTCTTTTAGAGAAAAACTCCTTTAAAGGGTTGTCTATATAATTGTTTTCTAATTCTCCCACATTTTCTTTTTCTCTTGAGCACACAGAACCATCTTCTATAAGTTTACAAAGGATGGCTGTATTACTATAGCCAGTGACCAAGTTTTAGTACTTATCTTACTTAGCCTGTCAGTTAGCACATGATATAACTGATAACACCCTCCTCCTTCAATTTCAAAGAAGGTCTTCAAAGAAGACCCTCTTCTTTCCTGGCAAGGACTCAGACAATGAAGAGTCATGGGCTCTGTTTACTGTAGCCTTCCCAGCTTCCTTCTCTATAAAAATCTTCTCCCTCCCTTGCCATACAGGAACTTGCTCAAATGACTCACCAATGCTGCAGATCCAGAATTTCAATTCGCTGTTGTCTGGAATAAATTCATCTTTGCTAGAGAAATATCTGGCCATCTATTTCTTTCAGGTCAACATTTGGTGGCCCATGCTGGGATCAGAGAACACTCCAGAAGGCTCTGTAGCTGGTAAGAAAACAGAGCCCCTTGTTGTTCACTGCCTGTGTGCTAAGTTACTTCAGTCTTGTCTGACTCTTTGCTAGCCTATGGACTGTAGCCCACCAGGTTCCTCTGCCCCAGGGATTCTCCAGGCAAAATACTGGAGTAGGTTGTCATGCTCTCNTTATGTTTGTGGCAAATTTTACAGAGGTATATATACATACAAGAGATTTAGTTTTCAAAATGTGAAGGTCTTTATATGATTTTTTTAAATACATTCTTAGATGGAACATCCCTGTGTGCCTTTATATACTCCCTCTCTGCTTTCCCTAATCTATCATAGTTTCTTCAGGTAAATTTCCCACCATTTTTTGTTCTAGATTCACCTAGTATGCAAATAATGTGTTCCTTCAAACATGAGCCCTTTATTTTGTATCTTTTTCTATTCACCCTCTCTTGATCCTCATTGCAGTAACTGCAATAACTTGCAAGGGAATCAGTTGTATTTCATATCATAGTAAAATGATTACTTACATTTTGAATGCTATCTACAAATAGCTTAATATTTTAATCCTAACAATAACCTTACAAGGTATATAATTTTTTCTCCAATTATAGAAATAAAGGAGAGGTCAGAGAACAACTTATCCAAGTTCACAAAGTCAGTAATTGGAGGAGCCTGTTAAACCTATTTCAACATCAGATCTGTATTTTTTCCATTATATCTATCTGCCATTATTAATCCAGGTCATCAAAGAATAGATTGTACGCACTATCTCTCGTTTAATAAGGCACAGAACTATGTAATTCATTTAAGAGTGATATCCATCAAAATAGTTAAAACCAAAAATAATTGTAGCACTTAACAGGGTAAATGTCAATCATCTGAATATTACCTTTAGGTGGAAGAACTCTTTCTCTGACAATATCAGATAAACTAAATGTCTCTACATTTAATTACTGTCTGCTTTGCTGGTGCGTTGGTACATGTTTTTCATCTCCAACTAGCATTTCATTGTTTGATTCATTTTCATCTACCAATGAAGATTTTTAGATTCTATTTTCAGATTTCAAGCATTTAGAAATTTATGGTAATTGATTCATACCAACATACTCCCATTTTAAGATGGCATCATTAAAACTGTTAAGCCTAGTGTGAGATTGGAGTGGCATTAATTTTGTCACAGACTGAGAAACAGTTTCATTTCTGCTTGAATTTGAAATGGACTTTGGTCTTTGCTCCATGAATTCTTCCTGGCATACTTTTTGTCTTCTTAATAACATTTGTCTCAGCTTGGCTTTCAAGCTACTTAAACCATTCTCTGGACAATTTTTTTTTTATTAAATTAAACCCCATTTCATCATTTAAAACCAAGATTTATAGATGCTTTTTAATGTTTAGGGGGAAACCCCTTTCCTAATTCCATAGGTTTACCACTGACTACACATTCCTCTGTTCCCTCTTTTAGAGAAAAACTCCTTTAAAGGGTTGTCTATATAATTGTTTTCTAATTTTCCCACATTTTCTTTTTCTCTTGAGCACACAGAACCATCTTCTATAAGTTTACAAAGGATGGCTGTATTACTATAGCCAGTGACCAAGTTTTAGTACTTATCTTACTTAGCCTGTCAGTTAGCACATGATATAACTGATAACACCCTCCTCCTTCAATTTCAAAGAAGGTCTTCAAAGAAGACCCTCTTCTTTCCTGGCAAGGACTCAGACAATGAAGAGTCATGGGCTCTGTTTACTGTAGCCTTCCCAGCTTCCTTCTCTATAAAAATCTTCTCCCTCCCTTGCCATACAGGAACTTGCTCAAATGACTCACCAATGCTGCAGATCCAGAATTTCAATTCGCTGTTGTCTGGAATAAATTCATCTTTGCTAGAGAAATATCTGGCCATCTATTTCTTTCAGGTCAACATTTGGTGGCCCATGCTGGGATCAGAGAACACTCCAGAAGGCTCTGTAGCTGGTAAGAAAACAGAGCCCCTTGTTGTTCACTGCCTGTGTGCTAAGTTACTTCAGTCTTGTCTGACTCTTTGCTAGCCTATGGACTGTAGCCCACCAGGTTCCTCTGCCCCAGGGATTCTCCAGGCAAAATACTGGAGTAGGTTGTCATGCTCTCCTCCAGGGGAGCTTCCCAACCCAGGGATCAAACCCAGGTCTCCTGCATTGCAGGTGGATTCTTTACCAGCTGGTGCTGCTGCAGCTAAGTCACTTCAGTCGTGTCCGACTCTGTGCAGCCCCATAGATGGCAGCCCACCAGACTCCCTCGTCCCTGGGATTCTCCAGGCAAGAACACTGGAGTGGGTTACCGTTTCCTTCTCCAATGCATGAAAGTGAAAAGTGAAAGGGAAATTGCTCAGTCATGTCCGACTCCTAGCGACCCCATGGACTGCAGCCTACCAGGCTCCTCCATCCATGGGATTTTCCAGGCAAGGGTACTGGAGTGGGGTGCCATTGCCTTCTCCACTTTACCAGCTGAGCCACAAGCAAAGCCCATCCAGACTTTAGTGTTAGTCGCTCAGTCATGCCCAACTCTTCGAGACCCTTTGGACTGCAGCCTACCAGGCTCCTCTGTCCGTGAGATTTTCCAGGCAAGGATACTGGAGTGGGTTGCCATTTCCTTCTCCAGGAGATCTTCCCAACCCAAGGATCGAACCCAGGTTTCCTGCACTGCAGGCAGATTCTTTACCAACTAAGCTACCAGGGAAGCTATTTAAAGGTTTCCTCTTTCTCCTTAAGGCCTTGTTCTGTTTATAAGTATTCATTTGACACTTTGTTCTGATATTGATATCATACTTTTTCATCTGAAGCTGGCTGAAAATGCCTTCAGCACAATTCCTTAGGAAGGAATTGCTTCAAATGAAACTGCATTGTTCCCTCTTCAGCCTATTTCTTTGGAAGGGCTATTCTCTAGAAATGGGCTAAAAAAGCCTTTGGCCTGGGACTAAGAAGTTTCCTTTGAACTGACAGGGACTGATTTGCCAGTTGTTTGAACTGAGCCATTTGTGCTGTAAGTTGTTTGAAAATTGTTCTTTAGCGCAAAAACCTCTAGGAAAAGGGGTCCCAATGTTCTAAGTATTTTGAGGACGCTTCCCCTCACCCTTTTCCCTTCCCCAGGATTCCAGCCCATCCAATATTTTTTAAAAATAGCCCTTTCTCTTGTGACTTTCTAACCAAATGACAAAAGGCAATTTAGAATATCAATGGCCATTATGGAGAGATTTTGAAATGTACATATCTAATTTTCTTAAAACCAAATTGGATTACAATAACTAAAATTTCCAGAACTGAATGGAGTACTTATTTCATTTGGTATTCTGAGGCTTTCCAACTTTATCAGGAAACTAAACTTGCCCCTCAAAAAACATGACTTTAAGAGGAATGGAGGAAAACAAACAAAACCATATAAAATGGTCCCCAAGCTACCAGGCTTTTCTTCCTTCACTTCGTTGCCTCAGACATCACCTTTGGGTGGTCTCGACTCTCTCCTCTCTCCTTCTGCTCATCGTGGCCCAACTTCACCTCCTGTACCATCTTCAGACCTTCCTTCTACACTGACTGCATCTATGCTGTACCCTCAAACTTCCTCATTAACGTCCCCTTTTCTCTGAAACTCATTCTCTTTTCCTATAAACTTGTCAGAACCTGTCCCTTTAAAATTAAGTTTTCTGGGACTCCCTGGTGGTCCAGTGGTTAAGACTCTGTGCTCCCAATGCAGGGGGCCTGTTTGATCCCTCATCAGGGAACTAGATACCAGGTGCAGCAACTAAAGAGTTGGCATGTAGCAGTGAAGATTCCAGGTGCCACAACTAAAACCTGGCACAGACAAATAAAAATTTAAAAAAATAAAATAAGCTTTGAGGATCCAGAAGCTAATCTCTTAATAACTTATACTCCCTGAAATAAAAATGAACTGTGAGCCATAGTCAAAGATTTTTTCCAAAATAACTGAAAATCCTCACAAAGTTGCTAAAGAATTTAATATAGGCGTTAAAATTTATCAACCTGGTTTCTCTAAATTATATCAGCTGCTTCATATGTTTGTCAGTGAAGGTCAAGCTTAGCATTGGGTGAAAACTGCTAAATGAGGAATCCTGAAAGGTCTCTAGAATTAAAAATGGGCAATCAGCCCACTAGCTTATTACAGCTGAACCTTGAACAACACTTGTTTGAACCACACAGGTCGACTTAAATGCAGATTTTTTACAATCGTAAACATTACAGTACTACATAATCCTTGGCTGTTGAATCTGAGGATGTGGAACTGCAAAATTTGAGCAGATAAGATAGGGTCCCCCAGAGAAAGAATTAGGGATGGCTTTCTAGACATAAAAGACATTTTTGGCTTCAGCTGCATTGTGATCTAAGCCTGGCCATGATGCCAGTCCTTGAACAGGTCTTAGTAATTAAAGATCCTAAGGGAACAAAAGAATGCAGAAACATTACCTATTATCAGGCAAGAGAAATAACAATAGCAAGTATCAGTTGGAAACTTTCAGTGGTAAACATTAGCCTGAAACACTCAACCACCAGATCTACTGAAACCCAAAGGCTGATGATATTGACCTTTTCTGCCCCTCAATTAATAAAGCTTAGACTGTGTGGACCACCCAAGCCCCTTCATGAATATGCGTGCATCTTTACCTTAAAACTGGAGGTAAAACTTCCAGTTTTGCTGTTCAGAGAGACAGTGCTTTGGGAAGATTCCTGGTGTTCTCCTTACTTGCTGCAAGTAAATCTTTCCTTCTCCTGAACTTTGACTGGATTGTGTCTTTCACTTGATACCCACCAAGAAATAAACCCATTTTGGAGGTGATACAAAGAGAATGAAACCACATATACAAAGGGCTGAATATGAATTTTACATGGCTTTTCGAGAGTTGTACCCCTAACCCCCTCATTGTTAAAGGGTCAACTGTGTAAGATTTGGTGCAGGCAATCACTAGGCAACTTTATCCAGCAATTTTTAGTGCTTTTGCAATGGCAGTTTATTTGAACAAGATTCAGGCTTATCCACAAAAATCTGAGGAAACTGTAAATATTACAATCAACTTCACATTATTTTTAAAGAAAATTCTGGTCTTGCTTCGGATGTTAACGCTTCACAACTACCTTTTATCTGACAAACCAGCTCTCGTGTACTCTAGATGATTCACCTCCAGGGCAAAATTCTAAATTTTTACTTCCAGCTCCTAAATGAAACCAAAGCTTCCTAGTGAAACAGAGCAGAACCCTGTGGGGCTCCCAGGTAGAGGCCTTTTGTCCCCCATTTCTTACAAGCAAGACACCAGCCTCCATGACCTTCCCTGATTCCCAAGGGCAGATTTGAACCTTTGCTCATCAAGAGAGTAGCAGCCATGCAACCACTTGAGACAAGATGAAGTGTGAAGTTGCTCAGTCGTGTCTGACTCTTTGCAACCCCGTGTACTGTAGCCTACCAGGCTGCTCCCTCCATGGGATTCTCCAGGCAAGAGTACTGAAGTGGGGTGCCATTCCCTTCTCCAGGGGAGACAAGATGAAAGGAATGCAAACCCTGCTCACACCCTAATCTTGTCAGAGTCCCCACCTTTGAACCACTGTTATAAAACCCTTCATCAGATCCTCTGGGGTTGTGACGCATAGGCAGAAGACTGGAGTGCCTCCCTTTTCCTTGCAAAGTAATAAAGCTGTCCTCTTCTGCTTTACCCAAAACTCTATCACCAGGATTTGATTTGGCACTGGTGTGTAGAGAGGCCAAACTTTTGGTAATACTAGTTCTCTGCTATTTTTATAAAAAGTCAGGACACTGGAAAAGAGACTGTTACAAATGTAAGCACTTTAGGGTCCTTAAGCCCTCTAACCAGGCTTTCCAAACTCCTCTCAGTTCTCACTAATGGAGTTCCAAAGAGCTCCAGGGCCCTTCCCAATTCTCCCCCTTAATGGGCTTGGAGAAACATTTCTCCACATTGGAAATGAATCTCTTCCAATCCCTAATGCTACTGGAGCCACACTCTTGGTACTCATCCCAGCTACTATAGTACAGCCCCTGCCTTGGAGATTTAAAACAGCTCAAATAGTGGGCTCTCTAATGAATCCCAAGAGGTTCCTGTCTCTGAACTGTTGGGTCACACTCTGCAGGCCCACAAGATTGGTGACTATCCAACTTCAAGACCCAGAAAAGAGCCTGCAGTCAGCAACAGAGATTATCAGTGGTTTAACAGATAGGTGGTCAGGGAGCTTACATGCCTGAAGAAAATTTCTGGAGCGACATCCTACTGTGTGAGGTGAATGGCAGGCAGGAAATGGCAGCAGCCTTCACTCCCAAGGAGGGAGGTGGGGGGCTGTGGACAAGGTTAACTAGTTACAGAAATTGACATCAGGTGGGCTCATTAGTTACCAGGGAAACAACTATAGGGACACGCTCCTCACAGCCCCTTGATGAGAACAGTCACTAGCTGGGTTCTGGGGCAAGGTCCATCATATGAGTTAGGTGTAGGTGAGCCAGGCACTGGCTGGGCTGGGGATGTCCAGAGCAGAAAGCAACCATCTTCAGTGACCTGGCCATACAGAACCTATTCCCTTTGTTTAGGCTCTTTGAGAAATACAAATCTTTTTCCCATTAGTTTCTCCACCATTATACATTTACTAGCCTGAGACTTCTTAGAGAAGTATCACACCAAAATTTCTTTCCCCCAAAAGAGGGAAATAATTTTAGAAACTGTCATCAAAGTAACACATCAGGTGAATTAAATGATCCTTTTATTTGTTCCAATGTCTGACAGTACAAGAGCTGACGCTGAAAACATGGACAACTTGCCACTATTAGCTACAACTTTCCTTTGGACAGAATCTCCAACTCTTGACGAGATTTACAGTGCACCCACCCCCCCATGAAAACTCAAATAGATGCCTCAGAAACTCTTCCCAGAGTTAATCAATACTCTGTAAATAAAGAAGCCCTTCCAGACATGAAGACTGTAATAAAAGATCACAAGGCTCAAGGCCTCTTTATCCCTTGTACTAGCCCCTGTGTTAGTCATGTAATTGTATAAAACTCTATGCAGCCCTGTGGAGCATAGCCCACCAGGCTCGTCTGTCCATAGGATTCTCCAGGCAAGAATACTGGAGTGGGTAGCCATTCCCTTCTCCAGGGGATCTTCCCAACCCAGAGACTGAACCCAGGTCTCTTGCATTGCAGGCAGATTCTTTACCATCTGAGGCACATCAAGAAGGCTGATAGCAACTGTAACACTCCCATTTTACCAGTGATAAAAACATAAGGCTGGAATTTTGTCCAGGATCTACAAGCGATAAACAGCATTGATATCTCTAAACCTCATACACTACCAATATCCATTCCACCAGAAGTAAATTATTTACTGTAATTGATTTATTCAGTGCATTCTTTAGTTGATGAAACTGTTCAATATCTTTCAGCCTTCATTTGGGGAAAAAAAAACAATTTACCTACACAGTGACACATCAGGGTCATACAGAGATTTCTTATTTCTTGCAAATTCTGAAGGCTGATCTGGAAGATATAAAGTTCCCTAGAGGTTCTACTTTGTTGCAGCTTGTGAATGATTTGCTTCTTTGCTCTCCTGTCAAGCCTCCTCACCGGAAGACAGCATTCACTTGCTAAAGCATTTCACCTTAGAGGGACATAAATTTCCCAAATAAAAATTGCAGTTTGCCCAAATATAGGTTCAATAGTTAGGGCATCTGATATCAGAACAAGGGCTACAACTAGGTCCAGACAGATTTCACGGAGTCTTAAGTTTCCCCAAACCCAAACTAAGCGCCAAATGTGGGGTTTTCCTAGGCTAGTTGGTTACTGCTGAAATTAAACTCCAAATTTTTCTGTGTCCAAACCTGTACTATATGTTTTACACAAGGATAACAAATCCAACTGAATTTACAGGTGGTTTATGTGCAGGACTCAACAACATAGCCCTCAAAACCTTGAAAAGCTATTTGATAAATCTACCTGTATCCCAGTTATCAGATTCCCCTTTTCCTTTTTGTACAGGAAGCAGGATGGAAATACTGGGGGTTTTTACCCCAAAACACAGGAACCTCAGCTGACCTGTAGGGTCTTATAGCCAGCAACTGACCCTGTGGCATGTGGATACCCTCCTTGCCTTAGTCATTACAGTCACACCTCTTTTAGTTAAGGTCACCCAAATAAATCATTGTGGGATCCCTTTGACTATTTTTATACCTCAAGCTGTAGAGGCTTTCCTGAATTCCCATTAAAGTCAGCACTTCTCTGGCAGCTGCCTCACCTCCCGTGAGGTCTTTTTGTTAACTGTCTTCACAGGACTCTTTCACAAGGTAATAACCTTAACCCTGCTGCTCTTCTTTCCATCATCAATGAAGTCCCTGATGACTGCTTAATGCTGACAGACCACCTCCTGACTCCTTGTGAGATTTATAGGAAATTCCATTGGGTATCACTGCCTATTCATGGTTCACTGATGGTTCTTATTTAAAAGATGAATAAGATGAAATGGCAAATACTGTGCTATTACAACTTCTTTTGATGTTGTTGAGGTAGCATCTTTACTATGGCCACTTCAGCCCTACAGACTAAATTATACATTCTTATAGGGGCGTGTACTTTCATCAAGGTCAAAACTGCCAATATTTATACTGATAGTAGATGGTGCTTTCAGAGTAACCCATGATTTTGGAATGTTGTGGGAGTAATGTGACTTCCTTAAGTCCAGTAGAAATAAAATTTAAAATGGCCCTATATTCAGGATTTATTGAATGCAGTACTATTACTGGCTTCCCCAGTGGCTCAGCAGTAAAGTGACTCAGCCTACAATGCAGGAGATGTGAGTTAAACCCCTGGATCTGGAAGATCCCCGGAGGAGGGCATGGCAACCCACTACAGTATTCTTTCCTGAAGAACACCTTGAACAGAGGAGTCCGGCAGGCTACAGTCCATATGGTCACAAAGCATCAGACACAACTGAAGCCACTGAGCCCTCATGCATGTGCTATTAACTACTGCTTTAGCTATTATTAAGATTCTTGGGCATTCTCAGCTTTGACTTGGAAGGTAAGAGAAATCACGCTGCTAATATTTCAGCAAAGAATACTGCCCTTAAAGAGGCCAATAGCAACCAAATATCTATCTTGGCCCAAAGAAGTGTTTCCCCAAAAGATAATTTAGAAAAACTGGCTAGATAAGCCCAGTAATTGACCTCAGAAAGGAAAAAGAGCAAGATTGAAAATTCAATAATTGTTGGTTTTATAAAAAAGAGAAAGCTCTTATTTTGACCAAATAACAACCCAGTCTTACAGGATACTCTAAAATGTCCACTCCTCACCACTGTATATGCATTAAACCACTGGCCTATTGACAAAATAATAGCCTTCATGAGTCAGAATTGGTGGGGAAACATTAACAAGGCCGCAAAAAGTGTAGCTTTGTCACATTCACCCTGAGTACAACTCACTGACAGCTGTTCATACTGTTCCCAGACATTTAGACTGCCTATTCCAGGTGGCTCCAGTGACAAAGAATCCACCTGCCAATGCAGGAGATGCAAGAGAGGCGGGATGGATCCCTGTTGGTCAGGAAGACCCCCTGGAGTAGGCAGTGGTAATTCACTCCAGTATTCTTGCCTGGAGATCCCCATGGACAGAGGAGCCTTGTGGGCTACAGTCCGTGGGATCACAAAGAGTTGGACGGAACTGAACAGACACATATTGAAAAATTCAAGTGTACACAAATAGATTTTATACAGATTCCTCCAACTAGTAGATATAAATATATTTTAGTCATGATCTGTATACTTTCACTCTGAACTGAAGCCTTCTCTTGCAGACAGAGTACTATCTCTTCTCTGGCTAAGGTCCTTTTGGATAAGAAAACCCTTACCTAGGGAAGTCCTCTCACACTTCATGGTGATCAAGGAACCCATTTTACTGACCAGGTACTGAAACAAGTCTTTGGTGAGTTTTACACATGTTCACTTTGCATACCACCCTCAATCCTCTGGTTTAATTGAACACACTAACAGTATTATTAAGACTCACTTTGCAAAATTTATAGAGGCCTCCCTTGTCCAAAAGCATTGCTGCTATAAAAGCAGAGATACTCCAGTACTGTGTCTACTAAAAATAATCGTGTTTTTTGACAGGGCAGTCTTTTCACAGTACACCTTCAGGAGATGAAGACCTGAAGCATGACACCTTTCAACTTGGAAATTTCATCTATCAAAAAGACACTCCAAAAGAACTCTTTCCAAACTCTCTGGAAAGAACCCCGTCAAGTTCTGCTAAGTAAACTGTGCCATCAAACTCCAAGGAATAGACTCTTGGATTCAGGTGACACACCTAAAGCAAGTGCCAAATCCTGACTGGACCTGCACATCATCTGGTGACCTGAAAATAAAGATTTCCCCAAACTGAAGCAGATGACATCTGATGAAGCAACCACATGACACTTCAGATTATGAACGTTAATGTCCATGATCTTGATAACATATGAACTTTAGATAAAAAATGAGTGAGAGTTCTCCCTCCTACCCCTCCTTGTTACCTGAATGTGACCTTAAAAAATTTCCAGTGGTGCACTTTACCTTCAATGTGAGACAATACACCCAGGAAAGTTCCTTCTTGACACTGAGGGACAAAAAGTCCCTGAAACTGGAAAAATCAGTCTAGATCAGGAATGCTTTCCAAGACAGATATTGATAAAAAGGGGGAAATATGTAAAACTAATAAACAGAAGCCTCAATTAAACAGGGTTGGGAGACCAGAAGGGAAAGCTCTCATGCCCTGAGATAATTAATAGCAAAGCCCAGCAGAAAGAAAATAGACTTTCTTTCATGGCAAAAACTCATCCAGTGGAAAGCCATGGACCCTTTGTTTAGTCCTCCCAACTTCCTTTCCTCTCAATAAAAATGTTCTCCTTCCCTTCTGTTTGGGGACTCACATGTGTCCACCAAGGTGGAAGACCCTGAATTGCAATTCTTTCCTGATTCACAATAAAGCCATCTTTGCAGGAGAAATATCTGGCAGTCTATTTGTTTCAGGCCAACACTCTATTTTCTTTCTCCTTGTCACTAGCTATTTCTTCCTGGTCTTTCTTTCAGGTTCCTTTTCACCTCTGCAATCTACAAATCTCAACATTGGGTACTCACTAGAATTACCTAAAGACTTAGGGACTAAACCACTAAACCAATGTTTTTTTGGAGAAGGAAATGGCAACCCACTCCAGTATTCTTGCCTGGAGAATCCCACGGGCGGATGAACCTGGCAGGCTACCGTCCACAGGGTCATAAGAGTCGGACACTACTTAGCGACTAAACCACCACATCAGAGTTACCTAAAGATTATTTGAAACAGTTACCTGAACCTTACCTCCAAGTAATCTAATATAATGTTTTTGGAATGGGATCAGCACATTGTTAGTTTTTTCATCTCCTGTGAATTGAGAATCACTGTCCACCCTCACTTTATACCTCTTCTCCACCTGATTCATTCCTAGGTGATAGCATTTGGCAAAAGAAAAACTTTTTTATTCAAGTGTGAAAAGGAGTCAGACATCAGGAGTATTGATTCACCAAATAGAAAACACAACACATTTGGACGGAGGAAAACAAAACCACAAATTTTTCAAAAGTATGTGATTAGATTAGTCGGGTCATGGCAGGAAGATTAACTTTCTGAAATTATTATATTTTATAAATGTCATGCAATATCTTCAGATATCAGTATATTATAATTCAGGGGTGGTTTCTTTTTGTTATAAAATCCAGGTTTATGAGCAATATTCAAGGTTTTAATATTTTGAGGGCCAGAAACAATTAAGGCAATCTTCATTTTGGCTTAATTTCAGAATGCAAAGCATATTTATAAGTTAAATATCTAATCTGTACCTCCAACCTAAACAACCTTAAAAATTTGACTTTTATGTCCTATTGCTAACTCAGCATCTATTACTTAATGTCTAATTGCCTTTTCAGATTTCACAAAACTGTTATCTGTCTCCAATCAATTTTAATGAGGTCATCCCTGGGTCAATAGCTGCAACATTTCAAGTTCTCAAGCTAAAAACACTGGGGTCGTCTTTAGTGACACTTCTCATATTCCACAACTAACTCATCAGAAAACTCCTCTTGGTTTAATTTTCCTAATATGAGAAATATTCCATAACTCCACATTACTTTCATTGCCACCACCCTGCATCATCTCTCACCTGAATAAAAAATTCATTTGCCTCTTAATGTTTCTACCTATTTCTGTTCCTGTTACCTACAATTTTCAGTAGCATAACACAGCAAACCTTTTAAAATATTAGATCATATATTTTCCTCTGCTCATACAACTTCCACTTAGCTATCTTCAGAGCAATCACAGTGGTTATTTCTGACACAGCTTCTCCACTCTTACCATTGCTCATCTCTGTGATGGTCGCCTTTCCTGTTCCTCAGCCACTCTGAGCACACTCTACACATTCAAATCAATACTTTCATACTCACTGTTCTGTCTCCCCAAATACTCAAATATATGCATGTTTGGGGCCTCTCAAACCCTTCAAATCTTTGTTCCAGTGTGACCTCACCACAGCCTTTCTTGAGATATTTATTTAAAATCACAACCTATTTCCCTATAGCTGTTCTCCTCATGCTTCCTTCCTCCTTATTTTGCCCCATAGTGTACATCACCATTTAACAAACCATTTTTAAATGTTTAGTTTCTGTCTCCTCTCTCTACTGCCCACACTGCAATATGTACTCCATTGAGGGCAGGGACTTTGATTTGTTCATGGCAAAATAACATTATTCTAGATTAGAATCTGGTACACTATATGGTCTCAATAAATATTTATTGAATGAGTGGATACATTACTCTGTGGAGAGAAAATTCATCTCATCTTTAAACGCTATAGTAATTCACAAGAAGACTTTTATTTGTTTTGATTTGTTTCTTTGACTAAACTTAATGCCATGTGCAAAGAAATACAAGGGATACTTAAAATCAGTGATCTTCTTCCCCAGATATCAATTTTGCTTTAATACTACAAGTAAATTATCTTTTGAAAACCATATGAACACTCAACCTTCTTTTTCCTACACTATCCCATCACACTCATAGAACACAGTTCCCTCTATATTTTTAGCAGAAACCTGCAATGAATAATGAAGTAAAAAGTGAATACTGCAGAGACAGCAAACATCAATGTCTGGAGTTTTCTTACCTTTAAATTTCTTTCAGTTACTAACGTCCAATATGTTAATTCTGAATGGCATACTATTACATCTCCTTTAACATTGTCCTGAAGACTCTTTATTATATTGAGGGGCTCCAAAATCACTGCAGATAGTGACTGCAGCAATGAAATTAAAAGGTACTTGCTCATTAGAAGAAAAGCTATACCAGACAGCTGCTGCTGCTGCTAAGTCGCTTCAGTCATGTCCGACTCTGTGTGACCCCATAGACGGCAGCCCACCAGGCTACCCCGTCCCTGGGATTCTCCAGGCAAGAACACTGGAGTGGGTTGCCATTTCCTTCTCCAATGCATTAAAGTGGAAAGTGAAAGTAAAGTTGCTCAGTCGTGTCCAACTCATTGCCACCCCATGGACCGCAGCCTACCAGGCTCCTCTGTCCATTGGATTTTCCAGGCAAGACTACTGGAGTGGGGTGCCATCACCTTCTCCGATGACCAACCTAGACAGCATATTAAAAAGCAGAGACATTACTTTAATGACAATGGTCCATCTAGTCATGTATGGATGTGAGAGTTGACTACAAAGAAGGCTGAGCAACGAAGAATTGATGCTTTTGAACTGTGGTGTTGGAGAAGGCTCTTGAGAGTCCCTTGGACTGCAAGGAGACCCAGCAAGTCTATCCTTAAGGAAATCAGTCCTGAATACAAATTGGAAGGACTGATGCTGAAGCTGAAACTTCAATACTTTGGCAACCTGATGCGAAGAACAGACTCATTTGAAAAGACCCTGATGCTGGGAAAGATTGAAGGTGGGAGGAGAAGGGGACAAGAGAGGATGAGATGGTTGGGTGGCATCACTGACTCAGTAGACATGAGTTTGAGTAAACTCTGAGAGTTGGTGATGGACAAGGCTGGCTGGCGTGCTGCAGTCCATGGGATCACAAAGAGCCAGACAGGACTGAGCGACTGAACTGAAAGACTCTTTGATTATACATTGAAAAAATATTCCCGGAGCACAAAAGGTACACACTATCTGGTTCACTTTACCATTTCTGGGACTCCTGGTTTAGAGGTGTGCTGCTGCTGCTTGTGTGTAGGAGCTAAAATGTGGAATTCCTGTATTGGATGGAATGTTTACCTGGCCATTTAGCTAAGGAGGCATAATTCTGCTGTTGAAAGGGGCAAATGAAAAACCATGGAGAAATAGTGGGGTTTATGTTGAGGCCAAGAATCCGTATGATCTGCCTACTGGATTTAACTTATCTCACAAGAGCTGGAGCAGCACTGACACCACCATTCATGCTTGGAGCTATGGTGAGTCAAGGAAGGGCTTTTTCTGCCTGGCCAAAAAAATTTTCTCAGGGAGCATGACAGCATTTGGCTCCATTGGTGGCAGAATTCCCAACTGTGAAGTCACAGATCTGCACAGGGAGAGCGAGTGAATCCTCACTTATTTGGTGCTCTGGGTGGAAGAAAGTGGATGAAAGTAGACTACTTTCTTCCCAAAAGGCTATTTCTTTTGGTGTAGAGCAGCCTACTTCACTTCCCTAAGGTGAGGAAAATCAAGCTCATTGATATCATTACCCACAGTATTTTCTGTTATGCTCATGGTGGCTAGCTGGCATCAAGCTGCCTCCTAGAGAAAAGACTTAGATGCTGTTAAAACTACCAGGTGTTTGCTCTATTTTACTCAACTTCTTAGGCTCTTTTTTTCTTTCTTGCCTTGCAAGCCTGTGGATATATTTCAATTCATCTAAGAGAGATTTCAAGGTCATTAAAATTAATCTTTTGAAAGGTACAAATGTGCACTGTCAAATTTGTAGCTTTGGAAGAGTTAGCCTTTAATAGATATTCCACAAAATCTATAATGGCATATGTTAGAGAGGAAAGACTATTCAGATATACCTTGGAAAAGCAACAATCACTGCTAGCATTGTTGAATTGCATCATGAGATATATTCTTCTGAGTGAATAATTCTACTAGTAATTTAAATAATGTTATTTCCACAGCATTTTAATGCTGCTGGTGCTGCTGCTAAGTTGCTTCAGTCGTGTCTGACTCTGTGCCACCCCATAGACAGCAGCCCACCAGGCTCCGCCGTCCCTGGGATTCTCCAGGCTAGACTACTAGAGTGGGTTGCCATTGCCTTCTCCGGCATTTTAATGCAGAAATTATTATTAAATATAATTATAATTTGAACACAATTATTGTATATTGTGATTAGAAAAAATAAATATTTACAAAATATTACATATAATTTAAGTAAATCACATAATCTGATTGTACATTTACATTTACAAAAAAAATTGTATCACCATCTTCCACCATTCTCAGGTGTGGCATCTTTATTGCCACAAGCATTTTAATGCAGAAATTTTATATATGTATATATATAATGCAACTGAACACCTAGAAACATTCTGGCAACCAAAAAAGCCATATGCATGTACTATTGAAATTAGAAAATTAGATTCTAACCTTTAATGTATTTTTAAACATAGCTATCACATGAGAAAGCAGCTGGGCTTATTATAGGTCCAGAGACTTCCAAATTAAACAGTGTGTGCTAAAAATAGAATCTAATCACGCAGAGACAGGTTTTTTCCTTTTAAAGTTATTCAGTAATATTTAATTTCCAACAAATACAGATTGCAAGCTGTTAACATCCTCTTAACTGCAAAATGAGGATAAGAAATTTAATGCCAGTGACTTTGTATTTATGACTCTTGCCTATAAATTACACAGTGGTTTTGGTAGAGTATTTATTTGCATTTTTTCCCACTTGAAATTTATTTCAAATATGACAAACTGTGTAATTCCCTGTGAAACAGCATTAGTTGTCACCTTGAGAAACTACTTGGTTTGTGCAAACACACTTTAGGATCTCAATAAACAACTAAGTAAAACTAGAATTGGGACATTGAATGACATTTGAAGTTAAGGATCTACAACTCTTCAAACATGCCATCTTATTTCATTCCAGTCAAATCTAAACTGGGAAATATTGAGATAGAAGCAAGGAGGTAATTTTTAAGTTAATTATCAGAGTTCTAGTGTATTTTATTTAACTTAGATAAATAAAAAGGAGTGCTATTATTAATTAATTTGAAACAGTTTAAAACAAGTACAGATATGGTGGGGAAAAAAGGAATAGTCACCTTAGACTAAACCAAAGATATTGTTATTAGCTGTATATTTCTTAAATGTCAGAACTCTGTTATATTTTGTGTGGCATTTCTAATAAATATTGTTAATTACAGTTTCATATATTATAAAAATAATTAAAATAAGCAGTTGAACCAGTAGCAACAAGTGTCTACTTTCCTTAAGAATAGAAAAAAATGTATGTGAGATAATTCTGATGTCTCATTTGGTCTTGACAATGTCGTAGTAGAATTGAGTTTAATCAAAAAAAGATGTATAGAATTGCTAGATGGTGAAGGCAATATTCAGAAAACTAAGATCATGACATCTGGTCCCATCACTTCATGGGAAATAGATGGGGAAACAGTAGAAACAATGTCAGACTATTTGGGGGGACTCCAAAATCACTGCAGATGGTGATTCCAGTCATGAAATTAAAAATGCTTACTCCTTTGAAGGAAACTTATGNTCCAACCAGGATCTCCTGCATTGCAGGCGACTTTACTGGCTGAGCTACCTGTTGCTTAAATTTAAAAATCAATTGAATAACTTTATTAACTATATCTTTAAAATTCCAAGGTTAAGATAAATAAAGTGATTTTTTAAACTTAATTACTTATTTTCAGTTTTTATCTATTTGAATTGCTTGTACTGGCTAATATATCAAATTATTCAATAAAGTATAATGTATAAGTATACCTCATAAAGCTAAGGGTCATGTTTTTACTTCTATGATACATTTTTATTTGTGAGACATTTCCATTGGCTACTACATAAATAAGTTAAGCTTCATATTAAGTGCGATTACTTGCCCATTGCTTATAACAATCATTTTTTCCTAACTGAATTACAACAATCCAGAATGTAAGGTTGTGCGTGCCCAGTTAAATTGTCTTAGAGTATTTCATGAACACTTTGAGGTTACCCTAAGCACCCAATACTATTCTAAAGCTCTTTCAGAACTCAGTCCCTTTCCCACAATCAACTGAACAGATATATCAGACACTACTTTAAAATCTCTTATAAAATTGAACAAATTGGACCTGTTTGTGGTTTTGTCTGCTGATATTGAAATTGACAGTGGTGGATGTCTTTCAGGAATTCATTGAGGTGGCAGTGTACCATGGCAGAAATAAAAGGCTCATCTGCTTGATGGATGGGCATAGAAAGGGAAGAAGAGTATGGCAGATTCCCCCAAAGGTCACTGCTTCTTAGGGCTATGGAATGTGAATGGAGGAATCACTTTGTCTGGCTGTTAACTGACTTGGCTGCTGAGTTGGAAGCAGTAAGTGCTAATGTTGGACAGAAGATTCAGAAATGCCATGCCCCCTCTGCTTTTGTTCTCTTAACCAAAAGAGACCTCACCGCACCAAAAGAAAATGTAAATTTACATTTTTGTAATGGCAACATGGCCAATAAAGTCACCAAAAGTTCAGAGTTTTCTATTAAATGTCTAGTAATAAATATCTCCATACATAATGATAGTTTGACATCCTTCTATTTAGTTTGGCTTCAAGCTGAATTCATTGTTTTAATGAACACTTTGGCAAAAATATACAGTGATTCTGAGTTACTGACTTTAAGCAATCAGTGTTCTTCATGAGGGCTCTTTAATGTACTAGACACTGTAGTGGTATCACTTGGCTCAGGTAAGTTTGCTTAGAATATATAGACTCTGTTTTGGATTCAAATGAACTAATTATAATATAAATCTGCTCTATCAGATCCTAGTTACTTACAATTGCAGCAATATATGCTTTATACTGCAAGCACAGAGTTATCAGTCTATCATTCCATCTGTCTCTTTTAAATTTGAAATATTAAAAAAAAAACTCTATCTCATCTTCTCATCTAATTCTAGCCAGCTTTTTATTTAGCAGTTTTGGATCTCTTGAGATGAAAAGCTTTGCAAGACCTTATAAAATGTATACAATAATTGGTAAATTTCTACAATTTTAATTTTCTCAAAAATATCTAAAAATTCCATCTTTATTGCTTAGCCTTCCCTTTTTTTATTGATGAGTTATTTATTCAGTCCATTTTACCACCATCTCCTAGAAATGAGTCATTGCTTTATATTTACCCCAAAGCAATTTGTACATATCTTAAAAACGCCATATATTGAATCATGGTCCCTGGATTTCCTATTTTACAAATTATGCACATACATACTTTTTAGAAACTAGAGTACTGCCAATTTGTAGGTGTGATTTTAATTAGTTAGATCTTACATATGACAGCTCTGTGTATATGAGAGTAGGAAACACATGGACAGTTTATTTATAGTTAGCCTATCCTAATCATTCTAATGACAGAAGTCAGTAATACCTTCCTATATGTAGCAACTATATGTTATACTTTATTAAATAGTAGATTATTTAATAAAGTAATATCCTATAGAAGGGAAAATCACTACTCTTTAAAAATGTACTTTGTGAAAAGTTTGATCTTGCTTGTGTTTAAATACCTATAAATGTTAAGAAAAAATATATTTACTATAAGAAAACTAGTGTCTTTTAATTAAGGGTGATGAGTGTGTGTGTTCAATCACACACACAGTTGCACCTGTATATTTTATTGTCAATTTTGAAATCCCCTTTTAAAAATACAAATAGGTATACCATTTTAGACCAAAATCTACTATAGAACTTCAAATTGCAAAACTACAATTTAGTGTGTGAGTTCAATATAGTTCATACTGGGAGTTAAAAATTGTAAGTATAGTGGAGGATTCAATTTAAATTACCGTGTCTCTATCAAAATTCCAATTTTTTTTGACAGAAATAGAAAAAAAATACTAAAGTTTGTGTGGAACCACAAAAGACCTTGAATAGTCAAAATAATTTGAGAAAGAAAAGAAAAGCTGGAACAACCATGCTACCTAGTTTCAAACTACTTTACAATGTTACAGTATTTAAAACAGTTTGGTAATGGCAGAAAAACAGACACGGGTTTTTTGAACAGATTAGAAGCCCAGAGATAAGCTCATGGTCAATTTTTACTTTCAGCTTTCAACTCACCCACTTCTGCTATCACTCCAGTGGGGATTTTTTTTTTTCTCTCTCATTTTTGACCGTACAATGGGGCATACAGGATCTTCGTTTCCCCAACCAAAAATCAAACCCATGCCCCTGCAGTGAAGTACAGAGTCTTAACTACTGGACCACCAGAAAAGCCCCATATGGCCAAATAATTATAACAAAGGAGCCAAGAATATATCATGGGAAAAGGACAGTTTCTTTAAGAAATGGTTTTGAGAAAACTAGTCAGCCACATGCAAAAGAATGAAACTGGATGACTATCTTACACCACACACAAAAATCAAATCAAAATGGATTAAATATTCAAATATAAGACCTGAAACCATAACACTCCTAGAAGAAAACACAGGCAGTTAGCTCCTAGACATAAGTCTTAGTGATGATTTTTTGAGCCTGGCACCAAAAGCAAAAAGTGCAAAACTAAACAAGTGGGACTATATCAAACTTAANTATCAAAATTCCAATTTTTTTTGACAGAAATAGAAAAAAAATACTAAAGTTTGTGTGGAACCACAAAAGACCTTGAATAGTCAAAATAATTTGAGAAAGAAAAGAAAAGCTGGAACAACCATGCTACCTAGTTTCAAACTACTTTACAATGTTACAGTATTTAAAACAGTTTGGTAATGGCAGAAAAACAGACACGGGTTTTTTGAACAGATTAGAAGCCCAGAGATAAGCTCATGGTCAATTTTTACTTTCAGCTTTCAACTCACCCACTTCTGCTATCACTCCAGTGGGGATTTTTTTTTTCTCTCTCATTTTTGACCGTACAATGAGGCATACAGGATCTTCGTTTCCCCAACCAAAAATCAAACCCATGCCCCTGCAGTGAAGTACAGAGTCTTAACTACTGGACCACCAGAAAAGCCCCATATGGCCAAATAATTATAACAAAGGAGCCAAGAATATATCATGGGAAAAGGACAGTTTCTTTAAGAAATGGTTTTGAGAAAACTAGTCAGCCACATGCAAAAGAATGAAACTGGATGACTATCTTACACCACACACAAAAATCAAATCAAAATGGATTAAATATTCAAATATAAGACCTGAAACCATAACACTCCTAGAAGAAAACACAGGCAGTTAGCTCCTAGACATAAGTCTTAGTGATGATTTTTTGAGCCTGGCACCAAAAGCAAAAAGTGCAAAACTAAACAAGTGGGACTATATCAAACTTAAAAACTTCTGCAAAACAGAGGAAATGATCTACAAAATGAAAAGGCAACCTACTGAAGGGAGAAGTATCTGAAAATTATATATCTTATAAGGGGTTGATAAACAAGATACATTAAAAAACTCATATAGCTCAAGGAAAAAAAAAATCCAATTTAAAAATGGACAGATCTGAATAGACATTTTTCCAAAGAAGACATACTCATAGCTAACAGGTTCATGAAAATGTACTGAATGTCACTAATTATCAGGGAAATGCAAATCAAACCCACAATGAAATATCACCTCACACCTGTTAGAATGGATACAATTAAAAAACAAGAAATAACAAGTGTTGGCCAGGATGTAGAGAAAAGGAAACCCTTGTGCACTATTGGTGAGAATGCAACTTAATGCAGTCACTGTGGAAAACAGTGTGAGTCTCCACAAAAAATTTACAAATAGAACTACCATAGGATCTAGCAGTTCTACTTCTAGGTATTTATTTGAAGAAAATGAAAACATTAACTCCGAAAGATGTATGCACCTAAATGTTCGTTGCAGTATTATTTCCAATAGCCATGATATGAAAACAGCTCAAGTGTCCATTGGTATGTATCACACATAATAAGCAGTGAATACATATTTCAAGCTCAGACTGTATTTATGACAAAATTTTATTTTTCTTCATAATAGACCATTCAATAATAAAACTAAATAGGAAGGTTAAAACAATTAGCTGAATATGCCATAAAAACAACTTGTATTTAAAGAATAGATTTTGAGTAGCACTGGTATATGTATTTCATACAAGGATGAAAAGGGGTTGCAGCTCTTTGCTTCAATTCATCTCTCAAAGCAAGAAATAAGCCCATATCCTCTTGACTTATAAAGTCATTATTTAATAGACATTATCTGATATGTATATTCTCTTCTTTTGGTCTTGGTGAATTATATCATGCATAGCATACTGATAAGCATTGATTTTAAAGAAGACACTTTCTGAAAGAAATAAAAAATCTTTTCAATTTCTTCTGTAAAATTCCTGCTACATATAGATCTCTGCCTGTGTTATTTTTCAAATGCATGTGGAATAACAGAATTAATCAGATTAGATGCTGCTGAAAATTTTAATCATATCAGAACTCAGGTCTTTGAATAATAGAAGGCCAGTTACAATTAGTACCTAGAGCAAACTTTTCCAGAATCCTTTCAGCAACCTTACCCATAAAAGAAAGAAATCAAAGGGAAATAATGGACCAGATTTTCACCATTGAGAGGAAGAAAGAGAGTGCCTTGTATCTGGGCCAAGCATTTGCTTCAAGACTCTTGGTAACTTGCCACCCCATAAGGTGGGAAAAGTAATCTCTGCCAAAAAATGGTCACAGTGTTATGTTATAAGCCTCTTGTTGGAAATAGGCTAGAATCAATGAAGGTTTGGCCCCAGGGTGAAGGATTGCTCATCCTTCATATCAATACAACTCAACTGTGCAGAACTCTTTTTTATTTAGCATTGTGTGACATTAAACTTAGATCTTAGAAAACTTAAGTCTTTAGGTGTGATAGGAAGGGGCAGTCAAATAAACAATCAGCTTGACTAAAGCATTTGACAGAATCAGAGATTTCATAGTCAGCAGGGGAGTTCCTCTGCCAAAAATCAAATGAATCAAAGAACTTGCCAAGGAACCAGCTAGCAAGGAGGGAGTGTGCAGGCAGACATAATGGAGCCCAAGCCTGCTCCTAGAAAGTCTGTTTAAGAGCTTGGCTTCTGGAGGGGTTAGGCTACCAGCTGCCAAGTATGTGGCCAGAGCTGTTAGTCTGAAGGGAGAAGCTGAAGTACATGAGGTGAAAGGGAAGAATGATCACAGCAATGTCAAACAGATCTTCTAAACGCACAGTGAATTGTTTTCTCACTGTCATAATACGCAACTACGTTAGAGTAGAGGTGGTTACGTTTTTCTGAATTGATATATGATGCACCAAAAGTAAAGGATAATCATCGCACAGAACTGAAGTGAATTCTGTAATACTCTTTAAAAACACCATCCTTGATGTTTTTGCAAATCCAAAATTATGCAGTAGGCAAAATTATCTTGAGTACACTATTTCTATTCCTCTGTCATTGCAAAGGCACTATCTGATTAAATGCTAACCCCAAACAATTCAGGGATCAAGTGCCCTGCTTGCCTTTTTCCTCCTAGATTAAATCCCAAAGGATGAACCTAGTCTCTTATGTCATCCATATCCTGAAAACTGATTTTTTGTAAGCTTAATTCCCACACAATTTTTTGCTCCTCTAGAATTGTTATAGAAATAAAGTATAATATCATTATTGTTAAGAAGCTTATATTAACAACAGAGACATATGCTATTTCAAAATTCCCTTGAGTTTTAGAGGTAAATACAATAAGTGCGGAACTATTAAAAGCAAAATAGCCATGTTGTTAATGTTCAGTACAGTGGAGATCAGTATCAGATTCCTTTTGAAAACCCTTAATAATGTGTGGGAGCTTAAAATGTGTACCAGCTTTTGTAAACTTCTTACTGAGAGACTTTCCTTCACTAAATATTATGTAGTTCAATAATAATCTGAATATCTTGGAGACTTTAACACTTCAGATTCTTCTCTTAAACTATGGTGAAGGTAACTACTTAAATAAAAAGATAAGGGAAATCTGAGCTAAGAACAGGAATATGAGATCCAAAGTCAGGTAGTCCTGACTAGCCTGATCAAGAACTGCCCACATGGGCTATTCACAAGTACCATGATCCAAAAAGCTTTCCATAATGCTTTGAGAGTTATTCTTTTCTTTATAATGTTTTTGAATGTGTGAGTATTTCAGCTAATACTTAAGGTCAATGTTTATTTTTAATAAAAATAGTTAACGCCTGATACTTTAAGTCCAATAATTTTTTCAACTCACTAAAAATTTTTCAGATTGATATTTGCTCTTTTGGGTATTACAGAAGGCAAATCCCCTTATGAAGAAATGAAAAACTAAGTGGATAGCATATACGAGGATGTTTGAGTCATCTAAGTAAAGAAAGGAAACCAAGATTATGGGAAGATTAAATTAATTTCAATCTTCATTTCTTCAATTCAGGAACAACCAGTTTACTATGGACTTAAAATGCACCAGGCATGAGGGCTACCAGAATGGATAAGGCTTCCTTTCCTTGATATAATAAGTACTATTTTTGCACCCTGCACAGATACCTGCAAATCATTTTTAAGTGTGATATCTCATTTGATGCTTATAGGTATCCACTGATGTGGATACCATTTCCATTTAGCCTGACATCAAGTTCCATAAATCTATTTTATTGATGAAAATGCATTATAAATTTTAATAAGCCTTAATACAATAGTAGCATACATATCATTCATCTTGTGCCCATAAAAGGTTTTTACGGTGATAAGTTAGGTGTCTTAGTCACAATTTAGTTGTAATTCTACAACTAAAAGTATGATTTTGATACCATTTTAATGTTAAGATTCAATTTATTCAACATTTTTAAAGCCGCAATACTTGGTGGGGGGGAATCTGTGATTCTCTCTCTCTCTCTCTCCCCTCCTTTCCCTCCCTCCCTCTGTCTTCTTTATTTTCCAACTAAGTATTTGACCTTTTTATAAGTGCTCTGACATATTCATCTGTCAGGGGGGAGATTAAAAGTTGTACCAGAACTAACACACAGTTAAAGATGAGGTAATATTCTACCCCTGGCATATGAAACCAAGATCTTGAAGCACAAAATAGAATATTATCTTGAGAAAGTAATGCCTAACCACCCTCTATTTTTTTAGCTTATCAAAGCCCAAGCCAAAATGATCTGGTTCACAGAGTTCTAGAAAAATAACTCATTTGCCTCTAAAAATAAATCGAGGAAGTTCACTGCTCATTGCTGGAGGCAAGTTAGGAAATATCCTATAAGCAGCAATCATGATAGATATTCAACAGCTGTTACAACACAGGCTCGGGTCATTCAGAGGAGGCACTGGCCATAGTTCAAGAACAGGCTTAGGGTCCCCACTAAGTCAGAATTAACCCTTTTGATTCTGGATGGAGAGGATGTACAGTGGGTGCCATAGAGGATTAGCTGGGTGAACTGGGGGTTTTAGGATTTCAGAGCAATGGTTATATACCAAACTATATGAAATTATTTCACTATTTTATGAACTGGTTTGCTCCTACTATTATGTACCAGTTGAAGAAATGTAATACGGAATACAGAATAAATAACATGTGGCTTTAACAAAAATAAAACATCAAAAATGGCATAAGGGAGACTGACCAAGAACTACTTTAGGTTTTAGGCTCTCAATTGGTAACACTTGAACTGAAATCTGGACCATGAGAAGGAATGTGTACTGGAAAATGTTGGGAAGAATATTCTTGGGAATGTGACCAAAAAGTACATTGTGTGACTTAAATGAAAGTCAGCACTCAAGCATATGTATTCATATGTTCCTAAACATTTAGCAATTAATATGAAGATGTTATATAATAAAGATGCCATAGGGAAAAATGAGAAACAGCCAGTAGCAGAAGGAGGGCTGTCAACAAGAATGAGCTTAGGAAATGAATCTTAAAATGTGATTAAAAATATAAAACACTATAGAAGTGTTTTCTAAAAATATAAACACCATAGAAGGCAAACTCTAATTTCTCAATGATGGGTCATTAATTACAATATAAAATAGACCTAAAAAATAAATAAAATAAAATAGACCTAAAATTAAAGAATTGTGTGTGGAACAGATGTCTGTTTTTCAAGGTGCCAAGTGAGAACCTTTCTAAGCATGACTATGTTCAAGTATGAGAGGAAGTTATTTGCAACTACCTGGTTCATAGCCTCTTGTATCCACCCTCTTAAGCATTTTTTGCTAACAATGAATCTGATCTTGGTCATAGTTTACTTTATCCAAGTAAATGTTATATAATCAAAGATTTTAAAAGTTCTTGCACATCAGAGCTTAATTTCTCTTCCCATTTTTAGAAATCAGAGACAATATGTGGAGAAGTCCAGCTAGGCTACTAAAAGGATCACTTAGAGCAAAGAGACCCAGCTGAGGCCACTAGATCAAGCCACCTGCCCACTGCAGTTTCCCTTTGAACTATCCTAGCCAAAAAGAACCACCCAGACAATCCACAGAACCAGGTGAAATATAGTATTTACTATTTTAAATCACTAGGTTTTGTGATGGCTTGCTACACAGCAAAACCTGATTAACACTGACCCAAAGAGGAGAAATGTGTGAGTAGCAAGTATCTGACATAAAAGTTAAATATTTAGTGAAAAAAAAAATGTTTAGATCTCTGAATCCTAAGGTAGTAAACATAACAATAACAAGAAAAACTGCCAAGTAATTTAATTCATTTCAATTCTAATTCTAGAAAAATAAAATAAGGAATATGAATTCTGTTCCAGGCATTGCGCTAAGTCCTAGAGTATAAGAATAAACACACTTCCCTTCAAGCTGCTGAGGATACAATGGGTGAAATGGATGATGAGGGCTATGTTATTAATGAATTTTTTGAGTGTGTATCAGTTCCCAGGGATCAGGATCTCCCAACTTCAGGTTTTAAAGACTGTGAAGCAAATTGCATTTGTTTATCTTTTCTCTTCTGAAAACAGTTTTGTCCCTCAATATATTCTCTATATATTTTAAAAGTATATGCACAAATAATTTTCTATATTTTAAAAATACTCTTCACAGATTTTAGGAATCATTTGAGTGATTTTTAAATTATAAACATCGCTTTTCAAAAAATTATACCTATGACATACAAGTACACTTAAGCCTCCTCCCGCTTTTCCCTGCCTGCCCACTGTTTACCTGCCACAGCAGGCAGGTGTCTGTCCTCAGTTGTGTCTCCCTGTTTGCATCCCTATGGACTGTAGTTCACCTGGACTATAGTTCTCCAGGCTCCTCTATCCAAGGAATTTTCCAGGGAAAAATACCGGATCAGGTTGCCATTTCCACCTCCAGGGGATCTTTCTGACCCAGGGATTGGACCCATGTCTTCTGCTCGGCAGGGAGTTTCTTTCCTACTGCACCACCTGGGAATTCAATTGCTGCAGTAGGAAACTGATCCAAGGAATGAGAACATCATCCTCACCTACTCAGTCCTCTTAAAGTGGACACTGAGCAGAACAAGAATGGCTATAGAAGGAAATAGACTTTATATGGAAGAAAAACCAGCAATCTGTTTTACCTTTATTTTTTGGCCATTCAGTGCAGCTTGCAGGATCTTAATTTTCTGACACCAGTGATTGAACTGGAATCCTGGCAGTGAAAGCACCAAGTCCTACCTACTGGACCATCAGTGAATTCTGGAGGGTTTTTTTTTTTTTTCAGTTTGTTTTTTACAAGTTTTAAAATTCTCTTCCACAAAAAATAAATTCTGATTTCTCCTGGTCATGTTCTTCTCTACACAAAACCTCACACAGATCCCTCTTTGCAGTCATACAAAGTCATGTCAGGACCTGGGGTCACGTTAAATCAGAAGAGAATCACAGANGGGACTCTCAAGAGTCTTCTCCAGCACCACAGCTCAAAAGCATCAATTCTTTGGTGCTCAGCCTTCTTCACAGTCCAACTCTCACATCCATACATGACCACAGGAAAAACCATAGCCTTGACTAGACAGATCTTAGTTGGCAAAGTACTGTCTCTGCTTTAGAATTATGCTATCTAGGTTGGTCATAACTTTTCTTCCAAGGAGTAAGCGTACCACAATTTAAAGTCCTTTAAACACCAAACTAGGTGGCACTAGTGGTAAAGAACCCACTTTCCGATGTAGGAGACATTAAGAGCCACAGATTCAATCCCTGGATCAAGAAGATCCCCTGGTGAGAGCATGGCAACCTGCCTGGAGAACCCCATGGACAGAGAAGCCTGACGGGCTATAGTCCATGAGGTCTCAAAGAGTCGGACATGACTGAAGTGACGTAGCACACACAAACTCCAAATCATGGTACTATTGTTTGCCCTGGAGATTGTAGGGAATTGTCTAGGTAAGTAAGCAAAATTCTTTTCACAAACCTAAAGAAAAAATAAAATTTGTGGAAGAACACAGAAGCTAGGGAAAAAAGGAGGCCCTCACTAAGGTCTGGGGTTAAGAACTGAGTTCAGAAACCAGGACTGCTGGTTTGGTTCTGTCATGCTTACCTATCTCTCTGCCTGCAGACTGCCTCTTTCTAGTTCTCTGCAGCTCCGGTTCTCCATGCATTCCAGCTCCGCTGCCAAAAGTCACTGGAAATTCTTTATTATCATTTCAAATTTCAGTGAGAAGGCATTGGGTTAATCAAGCTTGGACCAGGTGTCTACCTCAACTGTGGGCCAAATAGCAGGATTAAATAAGCCCCTGTTTTCTCACCTGAAATTCTGAGAGCTCAAACTGAAAACTCACTAAGAAGCAAGAGAGGGAGAAAGGAACTCTAGGATTCACTACGATACTGCTGCTGCTGCTGCTGCTAAGACGCTTCAGTCGTGTCTGACTCTGTGCAACCCCATAGACAGCAGCCCACTAGGCTCCTCTGTCTCTGGGGTTCTCCAGGCAAGAATACTGGAGTGGGTTGCCATTTCCTTCTCCAATGCATGAAAGTGAAAAACGAAAGTGAAGTCACTCAGTCGTGTCCGACTCTTAGCGACCTCATGGACTGCAGCCTACCAGGCTCCTCCATCCATGGGATTTTCCAGGCTAGAGAACTGGAGTGAGGTGCCATTGCCTTCTCCGCACTAGGATACTAGATCTGTATAAATGTATGCTCATTATCTTCTCCAAATATAAACCAACAACTTCTTATATATTTGACAACTATGTTCCAAGAAATATTAGAATATATTCTTGATACATTCATCATATAATTCTCATATCAAACGTGATTCAAGTATCAAGATTATGCTCATTTTGTGGATAGGAAATAAAGTTTCAAATATTTAATAAATTTTCCAGAGGTTATGTGCTAACAGGGAGCTACTTTTTTATTCTGTAATTGTCTCGTCACCACTTCCTTCTGAGAGAGTTGTGTGTGTTTTTTTGTTGTTGTTGTTCTTGTTTTTAATCTCTTGAAATACTTAGCTCAGTGTCATGAATAGAGCAGGTAAGCAAATAAAGTGAATTAAATGAAATGTTAAAGAAAATTAAAAAACAGGCAATTTCAATCTTTACTTTGTAAATATGGTATAATATAGATTTACAGAGAAATGCTGGAACTTTTTAATATTGAGATTAGCCTTTTTTGACTAGGCTAAAATAGCTACATTCAGTGTTTTGAGATTATCCTGCTTTTCAAATGAGCAGTTCCCCATAGTGAACTGGAATAGATAAACCAATTCATTTCCATGCCAAAGCACTTTAAATAAACAACAATAAAAGTACTGCACATTATTTTAAAAGTCTTACATGAGTTGTTTGTTTTTAAATGTACTTATTGGGGCTAGTTTCAATTTATTGTTGAAAAAATAATTTGTATTAAATCAGCTTATTTGCATCACAGAAAACTAAGAAATTAAACCTTTTGAAAGAATATTTTCAAGACTAATGAGATATTTCAGGGGAAAATCCAGTCATATGATTTAAGGAACAAATTTCCTTCTTGCTTGCTTAAATGCTGATGGAATTTACTAAGGATTTTCTATAATATTTGCTAAGATTAGATGAGCAGGTGTGGCACATTATATTTCATTAATGTTAGTGACCACCTGAGCTTAAGGAAATGGTTTTTAACTTGAATGTCATTCAGACATATTTTTCAAACCTTTATTTCATCTAAATCCTCCACAGGCCATCAGGAGTGTGCTTACCACTAATCAGGATGGGAATTCTTGCAAACAGTATGCTTAGGAATAGACAGAGGTAGTATCATGACGTTCATTTTGCTGAACTATATTCAGGGCAGTACAATTCAAATTGGATTCCTAAATGTTTGATCTGATCTATTTGTGAAGACAACAATGGGGAAAAAGAAGCAAACTGTGAGTGTCCATCTGATTGATGACCTGTGTTCAACTTCTACGATGGTGAGCAAAAGTCAAACTGATCAGCCAAATAATATCCTGAGAGATATTAATCACACAGTGTTAGGGATGGAAGAGACCTTAGGGATCATCTGGTGAATGCCCTCACTTAATAATTTAGTAAACCCAGTCTCATAGAGAATGCAGTTTACTCAGCATTTCACTTCGAGTTATTGGAAAAGCCAAGCTAAAACTTACTGTTCCCTCCCTCTAGACCATTGTCTGTTCAGTTAGCAATTTTTGAGACAAGGGTTAGAGAATGGAAGGATGATCTCTGAGGAAGGATTGGGGCTGCGGGGAAATGCTAGTTCCTGTGATATTTTAATGAACGATTAATTTTTGCATAGTGCTCTATCCATGATGTCTACCTGAATATTTACATACGAGAGACTAAGAAATAATCACAGGAGGCAAAAAATTAGTTCCATTTTCCATTAGTTCCAGGCCATTTTCAATTAATTGTTGCATATAATATGCCTGGATATTGTGCTGAGAGTACACCTATCTTTTTCACATTAATATAAAACTTTATTTATTCAGTGGAGTGCTGGAGCTGCCCCATACCCATATAGGGCAATAGTTACATTTTCAGGAATTGCATGATCTAGTGGTTAAATACACACATTACTAAAAATTAAATTATATAAAATTACAGTGAAATAAATTATGTTAAAATCATAGAACTAAAATACAACTCATCGTTTCCTGTTTTACTATGTTTTTATGTGTGTATGTGTGTGTGTGTGAGTGCTGCGAGTGAAATGACACAAAGACAAACAAAGACACAAAGACAGACAAAACATAACTCCGGCTGGAGGGACAAAGGAGTCCTTTGTTTCCTGTTATAACCCTTCTCTTATAACTCTGTATATGGAAGTAGGCAAGCATCACAACCAATCAAAATAAAGCTTAAGCAATCATGTGTTTCCAAAGTACAGGCGAGCAATGGAGATCACGCAGCATTCACGAGTACAGAAATTTTAAAATCCAATCACATTATTTCATAAACAATTGAGACTGCGCCCCAGCACTCTGATTCAGGCGCCATCTTCTTAAGACTATCATGTCTCTATATCGTTTCTCTTTATTTCTCTACATGTGAGTTTATGTGTTGTGTTTCTGTGTGTCAGTTGCTCGGTCATGTCTGATCCTTTGTGACCCCATGGACTGCAGCCTGCAAGGCTCCTCTGTCCTTGGGATTTTCCAAGCAAGACTACTTGAGTGGGTGGCCACTGCCTTCTCCAGGGGATCGTCCCAACCCAGGGATTGAACCCAGGTCTCCTGCAGTGCTGGTGGGTTCTTTACCATCTGAGCAACCAGGGAGGCCATTACTACATTTTACTGGTCTTTATTATGATTCACTATTTACTATTTTACTACTTTTTTGAGGTTAATTATGTCTACCTTTACCTATATGATAGAAACACTACACAGTTAGCTATAGAAATCCCTTCCCAGCATCTAATCAATCATGTACATTTGGTAGTTTGAAATCAGCCACAATGAGAGTATTTATACCAGGGAAACCAGCAAACACTACAAGCCAGGGCTTGATATCTTGATTTTTTTTTTCTATCCCCAGAGAGCTAATTATTGCATTTACTAGCATGCAACTGCTGAAAATCTACTTATACTCCACCTTGCACCTTAAGAATTTGAGATCTCAAGTCAGCTACCACTTCTAGATAAAAAGTCCTAACTTAGCTGAATAAACTTTAGTTTTCTAGCAGGCTGAGGATGCTTGTGTATTTATTCGTAAGATGTGATAGTTTGATACGATGGCAGGAAACTGGGCTACGGAGACAGATAGACCAAAGTTTCAATCCTGTTTCTGCCAATTTGTGACTTTTCTTAATCTCCTAGACTTTAGTTTACTTAAACATTATATATTATACCCATACATACCCATGCCCATCACTATCTTGTAGTGATGTTTTGAAGGTTAAATAGGACAAACAACATAAAATACTGAAACTTTGGTTGAACTCACACACAATTAATAAAATTAATACATCCTTATTCCATAGTAACCAGAGAAATTTCTATTTATCTAAAAACTACAATAGTAGCAACAACATCAAAAAAGTTTCTATACTAGCCTCACGTTTATGAATTTGAATTTGAAGTCAGGATGGTATGAGTACAGGAGTATTGAATGTGGCCAAAAATTTTTCACAGAGGTCATAGCTATGGAAGAAGAAATGACCCATAAATACTGGCACCATGATATGGAACCTCTGTAATGAAGTGGACCAGACCCACTAAATCTTTGAGTACATCATGCATATAGAAACATAGACTTGGATTAGCTTCATCAAAGTGTGAATACAAAGTAGGTGCCAACCACTACTGAGCCTGTGTGCTGCAACTACTGAAGCCTACACATTAAAGGGCCCTCAAGCCCGCTTCCCCCTAGAGCCAGCAGGCCACAGTTATTGAGGCCACATGCTACAACTACTGAAGCCCATGCAGCTAGAGCGTGTGCTCAGCAACAAGAGAAGCCACTGAAATGAGAACCACACACTGCAACTGAAGAGTAGCCCCCACTCTCTGCAACTAGAGAAAGCCCAGGTACAGCAACGAAGACCCAGTGCAACCAAAAATAAAATTAATCAGCTAAAAAAATATATAGGTGCCAGCCTACTTCCCAACCATCACTCCCACAAGTATATTGAAGAGTTCCCTGTCCATCCTCATGGTGTTTCATCTCTACTTATAGAATTCTATGTAGTAAAGCAGCAGATTTAT